>JASDQU010739277.1:188609-204785 GCA_032191745.1 Picea mariana | reverse complement strand
CCAAGCTCTTATCCTTGAATCTCAAACTCAATGGAAACATGGACCATTCAACACATTCTTCCCATCAAGCTCTCTCCTTTCACAAATGCAAGGGTTTCATCAGACTCCTTAAGGAGGTGTTAAGCTACATTGTTTGAGAAAGAATGTCTCTTTCTCTTTGTGGATATCATTTAAGAAATTGATCAAAGTCAATTTCCCTCAACTCCAACATTCCTCTCAGGTAGGAAGATTTACATTGGGGATACATTGGGGATTTACTCCACTTTAGCTCTTAATTGTGATATCCAAATACCAATACTATCCAAATCAAAGTTTTATACAACCCCTTTACTTCAAAATACTCCAACAACACACACACACATAACCCAACAATTAGATGGGAGTATATGTTCTCAATTTTTTTATATAGGGACAACGTTTCAGTGCCAAAGAGAATAATGTTGCACACTCAATTTATTACAAATCTACCTGCTATAGGAACAGGGTAAACATTTTATCCTTATTACCAATGCATATTCTTATATGTTATGCAATCCAATCAAAATGATGCACAATGTAGTAAATAAGTAAGTGTTCAATCCAATCAAAATGATTAAATTATTTGTATTGAAACATAAGTAAGTGCTCTGGCAATTCCTACTTCGGATGTCTGATCTTTTGTGTGATGTACTAGAGGATGGCATTTCAGACCAGTGGAAGAAACATATGTATTTTCTTTTCCTACATTATTAATGGCCAACCATCAGATAAGTTTGATTATTCTCTTCCTATATGAAATGCTCTTCAATTGTTTGTGAATTTTAGATTTATATATATGTTTCCTATAAATATACATGTTTACATCTCTGGGCATGTTTTCTTTCGAAATATATATGTACCAAACTTGCATCCCACATAGACAATTTGCATATTTCTTTAGTAGGAAAACTTAAAATTTGTTAAACCTATTACATTTTGCAATATGATTTCAGTAATTTTACAACAAGTCATGTTTTGTTTGTGTCAATTTTTCAATAACTAACCGAAACCTGTACCAACTGTTGAATTTTGTTGATCTTGATTTTTTTGTTTATCAACTACAATAGGAGTGCGATTATCAACCAAGATTTCCATATATGGAATGTGGAAAAGATTGGTTGGAAACCTGCAAGTATGTAGCTTAAGAAGTTTTTTCTTGTATGCTTTTTTTACCGTTTTATATGTATTGTGCTAAATATTTATTATAATTGAAGGAGGGAACCTAGTAAAGATTATGTGAACTAAAGTTGCAATGTTTCACAGGAATCATGTTGGCAGCTAATATAGGATAGTCCATGCCACTTCAAGAGGGAAGATGCGCATAGTGGTTTTTGTACGAGATGATGTAGAGGTGTTGTTGGAGCTTTGGGGGTTTCAGTTAAGTCTACTTTGAAGTTCTTATCTGAACTAAAAAATGATAATTCTTGTTGCCAGAAAGCAGTTTCCCATGTTCACAGTGAAAGTGAAGCCACAGGTGTTAGGCATGTTATGGAAAATAAAGGAGGTGTTTGCATTTGTTTTAAGGTCTGTATTGATTTGACTGGAATCAATGAAAGTTCTATAATATGTTGATAAATTTCTTCAGCTCAAGAATTAACATAGTAGTTAGACAGTTCTGGGACATAGGCCTTTGCTTTGTGAACGCCCATTTTACTGCACATGATGGCCATTGTGAGACACGGAATGGTAATTATAGAGGTAAGGGTGTTGTATTGTATTTGAATTTTTACTTCGACAGAGATAATACTAATAGACACACTTAACATATGCATTTTCCACTGTTGGAGGGTTGATTTCGATGTGTTTTAGATGTTTTGGAGGGTTGTTTTATATTAAAACTATTTCAAACAAAACATGATACTTTCTAGTATATATGTGACATTGTATCAAGACATAGCCTGGCATAATGTCAGGCATGAGTGCAATCGGAAATTAAATTTCCATAAAAATGACTTTGGTTGCCAAACTATTTCTCACCTCCTATTTGCATTGTGTCAGGCAAGGTTTGAAAAAACAATATATAGCACCAATTGAATTGATCGACAAGAAAAGTATACTAAATTTCTGAACTTTGACATATGAACCAGTTTTGTAAATTAAATTTTCATGATTGCTATTTTAAATTGGTAAGAGATCTTACTGCTTGTAGTTATTCTAGGTAGTTGTTAAATGGTTTACAGTAGTAAGATATCTTACTGCTTGTAGTTATTGTAGGTAGTTGTTAAACGGTTTACAGTAGTAGAGAGATGTCCTAGTATATCAGAAAATCATCACATATGTAGCATGGTCCTTTTCAAATACGGGTGGTGCATTGTCTTGAGGCTTCAAGTTTCAACACCTTTGCAAGTTTTGTTTTAGCATTGGGTGAGCATTGCATAGCATACTGGTCAAGTTGAAGGGGCTTTTGGTTTACGTGATATCAATTATTTGCTCCATTTATTTCAAGTGTTAGTCTCTCTCATCTTTAGGATCATTTGGATAGTGTTACTTCTTGAACTAGCACCCTTGTGAAAAGTCCGAAAACAGGTACTGACTAAGGCAAAAAATTGGGAAATACACCACTGTCACCTCAACACAATTTCCCCTTCACTTTAGGCTAGCTCCTAGAAGCCAACGAGGGTATCCCTATTTGTGAAAAGTAAACCTCTTTAAGTGAATTATGATCATGCAAGCTTATGATTTACTTTAATGAATCCCAAAATATATGTAACAAGATCATGCACTAGAATTCCAATAAATGCTTCAAAGATAAACAACTAGGAACAATAGCATAAACCACTTGAAAGAGAGGGTTAGGAGTGAGTAGATGTGTGTGCCAAATATGATATGTAAGATAAACAATGTTAACACTTTCAGATTTATATTTATATGGCTATCACTCAACCAATGAAACTTCAAAGAGGTAAGAACCACTTTTAGGCCATTTTAGGGCATAAAGAGTGACACCAATTAGCATAAATCAATAGTGCAATGTGTGCTATGATTACCAATCGATTATGTGCTAAGATAGGACAAGCTTAAGGCTTTCCCCTACTTTTAAATCTGTTGTATGATAAAATAATGCAGAAATTTCAGGTTTAGAGCATGGAAAGACCATCCAAAAGAGAGATTAAAGTTAAAATCAACAGTAACTTGATAAGTTTAGCGCTAACATTAAAAAAAAAGACAAATTTAGAAATAACTCACGATTTTGACCAAAATGGGGTGAGTTTGAACTAAATTGCAACACAGACTTGCTAAGTAATTGTCATACTCAACGAGTCTTAGTATAGAGTAGAAGTTTTCATGAGTAAACTTTTGTATGCTACAACTTTGGCCAAATGCATCAAGTACTAGGTTTCAAATGCATCAAGTACTAGGTTTCAAGAAATAAATTGTTGTATCTAAATAATTTTCGAATAAATTTTAACGAGTAAATTTTAAAATGTCTCAAATTTCAATGACTAATTTTTAAAAATATCAAGTTCTCCCTATTTGATTTAGTGCCAGCTAATCAACAATAAGGTGAAAAACCATTAGCACTAGGGGTAGAAACTTTGTGCATCACTATGCTTGGCCCACTTACACTACCAAGATAGTCCCCACTCTTTTAGAAGACTAAACATACCACAATCTTTCGGGGAATTGACCCCTGGCAGGAGGGATATCACCACCGTCGCTTGACCACTAGTTCCTGGATTTTTTTGAGTTCACGTTCCGTGATTTTTCAAATAAGATGACTTAAGGCCAATTTTTTCACCAAGTTGACTCCCCATTTTAGACTTGCTGATTTTTTTCCCAGTCCAAATCATGTGACTTTGCTTCAATTCGTCTCCAATAGGGATTTTTAAACTGACAACTCCATGAAAATTGCAAAATAGAATAATGCATTAACAAGAACAAATCAACTCAAAGAAAGATGACCATAAATCAAACTAACATAAGCTTCTTTCCCATACCATTAATCTGTCATTCAGACCTATTCTACTTTGCCTTCTTTGCAAACTTATTTTTATAAGTATTTGTAACAAAATTTCCATTGTCTACATACAAGCAATCTTCCTTGCTTACTTCCTTAGCAAGTTGTCATTCATAAACAATTTCTTATTATTGTTGACACCATATTATATTCCATCACACCATATTTCTTGTAAAAATTCTGTCAAAGAGATTCTATGCAACATCAATACCACCAAGCTTGGCAAACATGTCCATGAGATAATTGACCACAAAAAACATCCCACTTTCAAACTTTGACATCACGAAAACAATGCTTGCTATAATGAGACTAATTCGAAAGTGTACCTTCCTAGTTAAAATCTTCCCTTTGGTATCCTTACTTTGACTGCATTTAATGTTGAGCCATAAAAATAGGCAATGGATCGTTAGTTTTCAACTTTAGTATATTTGATTAATTATTCCCTATGATATCAAAGTGGCATGTTATTTTTCCCAACTTATGTTGAATATCTAAGAATGATTTTGATGTAGTTTGTTTATTTTTCTTTTGATATTTCTGGGTCTTATATTATTTGTTTTCCTAGAAAGTAAGCCTTGCAGTTTGACATTTAGTCTATTGACTATATGAAGCCTTGCAGTTTGACATTTAGCCAACTCTCACATTTTTATTCATTTAGGGATCAGAAAGATCTTATCGGGGAGGCTTCATGTAGGATATGTCAGGAGAGTTTCAACACCTCAATAAATGGTCAGTGCAGTTTTTTGTGTTTTCCTAAGGTTATTTTTATGTAGTATTATTTTTCACACGTGACTTTTCTACTTTTGAGCCCTTACTGAACATAATATCCTCTCTTGGATTAATTGGAATTTACATCATTGAGCGAGCCCATTGACGTGTAAGATTTCAGAACCATATATTTTAATGTTTGGGTTTTGGCACATGCCTTTTTTTAGTAGTGTAGTTAAATCAACTGAATAGTTGATATTTATATAGTTTTGAATTATTGAACAAAGGTCGTCCTTATTGAATTGGAGGAGAGGGATTTAATATGAAATGGATAAATATCTCTATGGATGACTTAGCCATTTGTATTTCTGAAAATGTTTGCAGGTATTCCAAATCGATTGATGAATGTGAGCATGTAAATAATTATGGCTAAATGGATGCATCTGCAGACTTAGATAACATATCACGTATATCTTGAATATAGTAATTCGATATATGGATATTTCTTTTCCTGAGATTCTATCTGAAATTTGTGAGAGTGTCTGTAGTTTGGATGTGCACCTTCCTCATAATGTGTAATACAAGAAGCCATTTGAACAAATTCACAATATTCTACTTTGGTCTGTCATGTTCTTGGACCATGTTTGAAAAATGATTATGATGTTCAGTCACTTAATATATCTACTACACGGATCAAATATGTATATGAAAGTTAACATTGGTTCTTATTTGAAACTAAACTTGGAATATATATGTGTTGTATATCTGTAGGCCAAATCTATTATAGTTGTTGAAGTATTCAAATTTGTATTTTTTCACCCCTTGTTCTGACCGAGTATTGGGATATTGAATTTTACATGGTTTGACATTTTCAAATGTATTGGCTTGAGAGATTGTGAGGTTTATATCTGGAGTCCAAATCTGTTATGGTTGTTTCAAATTTCTACAATTTGAATTCTATGAATTTTCTCTTCTGCTCAATGTATATAGACAGAACACTTGCATGCTATGTGTGAAGTTGTTGTGCTAGCCAAAGGATACAAAGAAATACCTACAATGACTTCAAGTTGTATTTTTGATGATATAATTGTCTGCTAAATGTCAAACAAATTGTCAGAGGTTTCAGTGAAGGCTCTGGAATTTCTGTTGCTCAACTATCTCATTGGTATATAGGATCTTATATTGGATGGCACTTGTTTCGATGTACCCAAGAAAGTACATTATTATTTTGATCCTTTCTAAAAATAGGGACTTACTCTCTAGTTTATTTTTGCAGACTTATTATGCATGATTGCACTTGAGATTTTGGACTTTAGCTCAACCATTGTGAGTTTGTGTGATAACACACCCAAGACATATCCTAGTGATCATAAAACTCATTAGACAAGACCCTCTTTACCATTGGAAGTTAGTCCTCCTCCACAACCAACCTTGCCTAAGACCGATGATATATATTTAAATATTGATATGGCTAGTATCTTAGCAAAGGTTAATGTACTTGTTCCTCTCAGTATTGATATTGTATTTTTTTTTTAAATACCTACAACACAATCACTATTGTGACGTCTTGGAGTGTCTCTCCCATAGAAACTACGTCGGAGATGATACCTCTTAACATCTCTCTTTCCATGACCAAGACGTCTCTCTTGCCACCTCTAAGACATCGCTCTTGCCACATCCAAGAGTGTTTCTCTCATAGAAACCATGTCAGAGCTAATACCTCTTAACGTCTCTCTTGCCACCTCTCAGACGTCTCTCTTTCCACGTCCAAGAAATCTCTCTTGCCACATCCAGGACATCTCTCTTGCCAAGTCGAAGACATCTCTCTTTCCACATCCAGGACGTCGGTCTTGCCACGTCCAAGACGTCTCTCTTGCCACATCTAGGACGTCTCTCTTTCCACGTCGAAGGCGTCTCTCTTGCCACATCTAGGATGTCAGTCTTGCCACATACAGGACATCTCTCTTTCCATGTCGAAGGCGTCTCTCTTGCCATGTCTAGGACATCGGTCTTACCACGTCCAGAATGTCGGTCTTTCCACCTCCAATACATCGAGCTTATGATGAAATCTATGTCGTCAGAAAAGAGACATCATGTGAAACAACATTTGAGGGGGTTTGTTGTTTGTCATTCTGCCGACAAAAAAAGGTGGCAATTGCGTCGAATGTGTCGTCAGAATTTGACCCAAATGTACTAGTGTGTGTCTAATGAACAATGTACTAAGGAAATATTTAGACAATTTTGTGATTGTTTTCATCAATTACATATTGATTTATGCAAAGATTAAAGAGGAACACAGATAACACTTAAGACATGTTCTAAAAACACTTAGATAGAATCAATTGTATGCCAAATTCAGTAAATGTAAATTCTATCAGGACAAAGTGCAATATTTGGGACACGTAGTCTCAAGAGAAGGGATCTTAATTGACCTAGAAAAGGTAAAAGAAATCCTTTATTGGCCAGTGCCAAAAAACATGTGATTTTACTAGTCTTTTATGGGAATCATGGGATATTGTCATAGATTCATAGAGGGATTTTCAAAACTTTCCTACCCAATAACCTCTTTGAAAAATGAGGGAATCATATTCAAGTGGACTAAAAAATTCTAGGAGATTTTTGAAAGGTTAAACTATTTGTTGACAACAACACCTATCCTAAGGATAGAAAACTCACATAAGGACTTTGTAGTCTGTACTGATGCATCACTATAGGATTTAGGAAGTGTATTTCTACTAGATGACTATGTAATTTCCTATGAGTCACGTTAAGTAAAATCTCATGAAAGTAAATATGCAACATATGACTTGGAACTAACTGTGATTGTACATGCATTAAAGATGTGGTGACACTACCCATTGGGTAGAATATTTTTGCTAAAAACTAATAATATCATCCATAAGTACTTATTTGACTAGTATAATTTAAATGCATGAAAAGCTACATGTTTATCTTTCCTTAGTGAATATGAATTTCAAATAAAACATATTAAAGGAAAATAAAACAAAATAGTGGATTCTATTAGCAGGAAATTAAATGAAATTTTTAGTAGTAATGTACAACATGATCTGAAACAGAGAATTAAATTAGCATCTGAAAGTGTTGAAGATTACAAAAGATTATAGAAAAAAAATCAAACTGATGAGTCTATAGGGGACGAATCAAAATTTGGTTGTCATTAAGAGGTTATAATACAATACAAAGGTACAATTTACCTCCCAAAAAAGATAGAATTGAAATTTTTTATTTTAACTGAAGTACATAAGAAACCATATTCATGAGACCATGGTTAACACAACACCATAAAAACATTGAAGAAAGAGTATTTTTGGCCTAGAATGAAAGAAAATTTGGATGAATACCTGGCTATATGCCTAGAGTATTAACAAGTCAAAGCTAAGCACCATCACCCAACATGATTACTGCAACCTAAACCCATTCTTGAGTTGAAATGGGAAGTGATTAGTATGGAATTTATTACAGGACTACCTACAACTAAGAAGAATAATGAATCAATAATGGTGGTAGTAGATGAGATTACCAAATATGAACATTTTATTCCGGTAAAATCCACTCACAAGACCATAAACATTGCATACATTTGATGAAAGAAATTTTCAGATTGCATGGTTTACCCAAAACTATCATTTCAGACAGGGAAGCAAAGTTCACTTCAAATTTTTGGAAAACATTTTTCAGTGGTTTGGACACCCAACTAAATTTTAGTACAACATATCAACCTCAAACTGATGGTCAGACTAAAATAAATAACCAAATCGTACAGGATATGTTGTGGATGTATGTAATGTACTACCACATAGTGGGAAGATTACGTTCACTTGGTTTAGTTTTCATACAAAAACGATTATCAAACATCATTAAAAATGGGTCCCTTTGAATTGTTGTACAACATGAAGTGTTTGGAATTGTTATGTCATTGATTTCCATGGTATTCATGGATGTCATTATGTCACATGTAGGGGGACACTAACCATTTCCAATGATGAAGTCAGGAAGACTGTGATTCCAGGTCTAAGGATCAAACCTAAACCATAGACGACTATGAGGAACACAAAGGAAGCCTCATCCTACAAATCAAACTAGACAAAGAAAGTTGAGAAGGTCCCTACACAATATATGCTAGGGTACTCAACAACTAGGTTGTGGATTTTCAAAGGAAGCTAAACTAATTAAAATATGGAGAAATTTATACGAGTAGAGAAAGTGTGATCCATTGATTGTTGATCATTCAACAAGATCAATGATTCATATGTGAATAAAATGAAGTAAAGGAAAAATACAATATCCCACATGAATAAAGGATATAGACTTCGATAAGTTTATAATGAAAGTGTGAAGGCTCTTGGTTTGAATGTAAACAAAATATCCATGGAACCGTGCGAAAGGAGCGAACTCTTAGTTTGATAATTTATGTTTCTACGTTAATAATGGATGACCAAGATTAAACCTTATATCCATATCTAAACAGATCCATGGCCATAAGAAGTCCTGAATTTAGAATCCAATGCGATGGTGAAATGATTTCAGAGTTGATTTTTCAAAGTATTTAGCTTAGAACATCTTGATACACTTTGACGAAAGAGGCTTTGAATCAACATGGATCATTGATCTATAGGAGAAATAGAGAATAAATCTGAACCATTGATTATATGAAAAGGACTCCAAATAATGGTGAGCTAGCCTAGATACCAAGTGATGTCCACATTAGTGACACAACACCCAACACTCGTAGAAGGGTTCACATGGAGAACATGACAAGATGATGTTGGCAAGCCGTGAGAGAAGCCTTGTGTAACACATTGTACAAAACTATGTATGAAAGTGCTAAGTTATCATGGTTTATAAAAAAGAGATAGAAGGTATGATGGTGTAAGCATGAGGTCAACTACAAAGTCAATGCAACATGTAGCAGAATGACTGATCCATGTGTCATCAAGTACAGATTCATTAATTCCTTGAAAGGTTTTCTCTAAGAAGATCGAAACCATTGATCTATAAGATCCAAAGAAAAGAGATATGGATTGTCCATCAGAGTGAGATGGTCATAGTGAAACAATTCACCTTCTATTTACACTCAGAAGAAGGAGTATCAAAGAATATTTAATTCCTATCCTTGGTTCATGTGATGAAATATTAAGAGCAAAAATGGTCATCCAATACATGTGGAAGGAGTCCATGTGGAGGAAACATCAATGCCAATTTAGCACAATGATAGAGAAGAGCAAGAGGAAGGGATGATGATGTGGAAGGAGTCCATGTGGAGGACATGCTAGTTCCATGTAAACACTACATCAAATACATGCATGATACTACGCGCAGTTCCACATATACTAGAAAAGTACCATGAAAGAAGACAAGTGTAAGGTACTGAAGAATATTCCTTCTCGATATCGTCAATCAATGTTCAAAATATTGGCGAAGTTGTACAACTATGATGAGAAGAGTATAAAATAATATTCCCTTCATTATGAAATGTACTATTTCATGAAAATGAGCAATCTAGACCATTGGTCAGTGTGCGAACAAGTTGTGATGATGACCATATATCTTCAATGATCTAAGTTGGAGAGTGTTTATACTTCCAGAGTCTGAAAGGATTCCATATTAAGATTGGATACCAAATGGAATTATCTATGGTTGAAATTTGAAGGAAGATTGATTGAAAGGGAAGCTCAAGATGAAGTCTCTGATCAATCAATGAAAATAGTTGATAAAAAATATGAGGGTTGAGGTAGTGTTCAGTGTTTTGGGCTTTCGGTGGTTCCAATAAACATGATCGTAGATCAAAGGTTGATATTGAATGAAAATATAGATCCAACAATGGAATAGTGATGAGGTCCAAAGTGTCTAACAACATGGTAGTTTATATGTTATGGATGTTAGATATGATGGTTGCGATCTAATCACGAGACAATCAAACAATTTTTATGCATCAAGATGGAGTTGATTGTTTTGGCACCCTAGTGGTCCTGATATGAAAGAATAAATTGATGACTGAGATTAAAAATGGCCCAAGGACTAGATCTAATGATTGTGATCTATCTAGGAGTGATCGAAAAAGTATTGTACATTCTATTGAAAATAATGAGATCAACAAATGAGATTAATCTAGGATCCAAATCGAATGGATGATGAGCATTAGAATGTGTTGTGTAAGAATATATTGATTAAATTGGAAACGAGAGGATTGGCGGTCGATATTTGAATTGGAGAAAGATCCAACGACTTCTGAGCATTTGAGAACTGTTAGTGATCTTGTCCATGAAACAGGGAAGGATTTTGGGACTAGTTGGAAGGATTATTTTCCTTTTAATCTCAGTTTAATGGAAACATGGAGCCGACCTATTGAATAAAATTTGGTTGAGAACAAATTCTTGTCATATGAGATTGAATATATAATGACGTATGAATTATGTTGAAATTGTGTGTGTGATGTGTGAAGTGTGAAAAAGTGAGGCTCTGAGGTTCACAACATAAGATTAGAGGTGATGAAAATCTGAGGATTTATGACATAGAGGATGAAGCAGTATGGACATGTCTTTTAAATTAAGTTACGATTTACAAATTTTTCAGGGTGATAAGGTAGAGAAAGGCAAGGGATGGTGTATCCTACAGGTTGGTTCTTGTGAACAATACTTCTATGGGTTGGTGCCCATTGGTTGAGTTGGTTCTCAGCTAGGGGATTGTTATCCCCTGCACATTGGTGCATGGTTATTGCATATTGGCATTTTTTGTAAGTTGGTGCTTACAAACTTTTTTATAAAGAAATTTTTTGTGGTTTTTCTCCCATTTGGGTTTCCATGTTAAATCTCTATATATTTTGAATTGTATAATTAATTGTTGGTAAATAACATATTTTTATTAAAAATAATTTGTGGTAAAATAAATAAATAATTAATGTGTAATATTGATTCAAACCCCTTTTAGTATTCCAAAAATTGTTCCTTCAAGAACAACCTAACCGTTGGAAGGTGAATCGCCACAATGGAGGAACATGAAGGGTTCTCCATAAACAAATCCCCAAGATTCAATAGATCAAAATATGTCTTCTAGAAAGTAAGAATGGAAGAATTTTTAATATCTCTAAGATATGATGTGTGGACTTCAGTAGTAAATGGTTACAAAGCTCCAAACATTCTTGCAACTGATACAAATGAAATTTGGATTAGTAACAATAATTCCATGGACAATAATTCCATTATTTTTAGATTGAAAAAATCACTATATACCAAAGTCATGTAATATTCCCTAAAGAGATGTGGTACAAACTACACATTATTTATGAAGGAGATGAGAAGATTAAGAGAGAAAAGTTACAAGTCTATAAAGTACAAATTGAGATTGTCAAAATGAATCAAGAAGAGAACATCGCATCCTATCTTCTTGATGGGGATGAGGTTGTCAACTCCATAAAAGTATTAGGAGAATATGTTGAAGAAGATATTTTTGTGCATAAGGTTCTCGGGTTTCTTCCTTCGATATTTAATCTCAAAATATCAATTATTAAAGAAATGAATGATCTAGAAAAAGTAATAGTGGATGAGCTGCATGGAACAATAATTGCATATGAAATGAGAATAGAATAGGATAACCCACCAAGAACATTGAGGAAGGAATCAACCTTTAAAGCATAAAACAAGACATAGTGCAAGATACGTGATTCCTCAAACAATGAATTGGATGAGGAAGAAGAAGACTTTTCCAGAAAGCTCAAAAGAAGCTACAATGGTAAGCTCCCTTTCAAATGCTTTAATTGTGGAAAAATATGAAACTTTTATTGTAAATGTAATTATGCAAATATCGATGTGAAAGAATAATTTAATTTCAAGAAAACCAACAAACGGAAGATTGAAAAGAAGAAAAATCCTTACAGATAGAGGAAGAATCTATATACCAATGAAGGCAAGAGCTCATAAGATGATAATGACTATTCGATAATCCCCTTGAGGTGAAGAAGTGGATGTTTAGATATGTGATTTACAAGTGATTGATGCCAATGATTATGTATACACGGATGATGAGAATGATATCTTGGGGAAAGTCATGTGACTCACAGAGGAGGAGATGTGGGCCAGAGCATTGAGGAAGTGGAAGAGGATAGTATATATCTATACAAAGGCCAGGTTGGTTATCAAGAGTGGGGAGGTCAATGTCATTATTTTGGTCCCATTCCAGGAAGATGAGGATGTTATAGAAGAAAAGGGACAGTAGGACAAGGGAAACCAACAACAAAAAGAGCGAAAGTTTGTTTCCCATGTACCTCATTTAGATGAGACAATGATCAAGTGAAAGGTTGTGAAGAAGAATAAACATGGGATTATTAGTAAGTACATGGGTGAGGATCTCATGGAGAATTAAGATGAGGCCAAGGTAATGCGTAATATTTATTGATAAGGCATTCTTAAAAAGCTTATAGATCATCTATTGTTTTTCCAAATGTGCTTAATAAATTATATTAAATATACAATATGGACCTTAAGTAATTCTTGAGGTTGACATATTATTATACTTAAGATATTCACTAGGGTTGTTTTTTGCTGATAAGGGAAAAGGGTCACTAGGAAACTTTGATTATAGAGCTTGGCAGTCCTAATTATGCCAAAGTATGGGTCAAGATGATGTTTGCAAGGGAACAAACTGGATGTGCCCGGTATCGATAAGTGCCCTAGTTACAGATACTTTAGGGCTATGAAATTCCTCCCCATCCTCAATGATATATCCAATAATCCCCCACGAGAAGAAGAATATGAAGTGTAGGTATGCGATTTACAAGCGAATTGATGCAAGTTCATATGATGGCTACGAGAATGATGAGGATGGTATCTTAGAGAAAGTCGAGTGGCTTGTGAGGGAAAATATATGAGGTAGAGAACTGAGGAAGTGGTAGAGGATCGAATCCATGTGCTAAATTATGAGAGGCACCAAAGAGTGGCCTATGCTTTTTCCTCTGCAAAGAAAAATGTCCGCAAATTTAATTGTGGAGGTTTGCATATGTAGTTTGTGAATTAAATTGTTTTGTTTTGTTGTTGCTGCTGCTGTGCTCGATGTCATCGTCGTATCTGATTCAAATAAAATTATTTTACATGAACATATATATAGATAAAACAATTTAAAATATAAAGCACGAACATATATAACTAATTTGTATTTATAAAAAAAAATAGTTTCAATTTGCAAAAATAAAGTGAAAAAGTAACTAGTGATATTAATAAAGTAATACACACCACCCTCGATGCTCTATATTATAGATAAGGCACTGGTGCATCATCATTGATATCTATAGTGTGCCATTAACATATTTACCAACTTAACTAGAACTATATAGAGTTCTCATTTTTTGGGGGGTTACATTTTTTATCTCGTTTTGAAAAATTTTGCTACCAGTAGCACCCTTTTTTCCCAGTGGTTAAAATTCAGAGCCATTTAGACACGTTGCATTGAAAAATGATATCA
This sequence comes from Picea mariana, assembly GCA_032191745.1. NCBI lineage: Eukaryota > Viridiplantae > Streptophyta > Pinopsida > Pinales > Pinaceae > Picea > Picea mariana. Next base: position 190,627 of record JASDQU010739277.1, on the reverse strand, counting down.
TTGTGGACAAACAATTTAAACCTAGCTCTTAAATCAAAAAACAATGTTACGAGTAGCAGCAAGTTTTGTTTTCAGTTAAAATGGTAACTTAATTGAAACTATGGCCTCGACAACGACTACCATTGTCGATAAACAACTCAAAATCGACACTTGAATCATTGCTTAAAATTTTTTTTTTATATATTCTTTAAAATTTACATTAAAAAAATAAAGAAATAAAAATACTACAATTAGTTTTTTAAAAAGTAAAACAAAAAAGATCATTTTTTAAAGAAAAATTATAAGTTGAATTTATTTTTTTATTGGAAAATTAAAAACTAAAAAAACATGAAAAACAAAACAATTAGAATTATTTATTTTTTAAGTTTAAAAATAAAAAAATTACAAAAGATAACTTAAAAAGAAAACTAGAAAGGAAAGAAAACACACACACACACAAATATATATATATATATATATATATATATATATATATATATGACTAGAGAAAAATTTTGGAAAATAAAAATAAATAAATAAGCCAAATTTATTTTAAAAAACATTAAATAATATATAAAAAATAAAAAGTATATTAGAAAAACTAAAAAAAAATTGAAATATAAAACTTAATATAAAATTTAAAAGAAAAAAAAAACATAAAAAATAACCCCAAAATTTTAAAATTATATTAAAAAAAACATATTTAAAAGTTTTATTTTAATATATTTTTTAAATTATATTGGCTTATTTTTAAAACTTTTATGTGGTTTTTAGAAATTATTTTTGGCTTCTTCAACCAGTCGAGCAATTGGACATGTGAAATGAGGTGAGACACTTTTTATTTTGATTCAATTTTAGTTTCAAATATATTTATTATCTATTAACGTAAAGAGATTTAAATATTTTTTATTTATTTTTTATTTTAAGTTTCATAAGTAAAAGTTGATTTGAGAGATAAATTGAATCCAAAATAATAATTGTTACATTTTTTTGTTCTCTTCTTTTCAATATGAGCACTCCACCACCTATTCCAAAAACTCAACCTAACAGGGGCAGGCCCCCCAAAATCACCCTAGAGGTCCTTTACAATTATATGGAGTCAGTAGAAAAAATAAGAGAAGAGAGAGATGTCAAAATCCAAATAGAGTTAGAAAAATTATAAAAAAGGAGTGAAGAAAGAGACGTAAAACTCCAAATAGAGCTAGAGGCAATGATTGATAAAAAAATTAAAGTTACCATTCAAACTCAAATCGATGGTAGATTCTTAGGGTTCAAGAGTGAATTGCATACAATAAAGGATAGGATTCAAGAAATGGAAAAACATAAACAATCAAACCAACAAGGAGGGGTTGAAGAAAATCAAAACTTGAGAGATAGGATTAAAGAGCTAGATAAAAAACTAAACAACAATTTGACCCGCAGTAATATGGACAAAAAATTGGATATCAAACGCATCAAAGAGGAAATGAATAAGTTAATTGAACTAGACCATGAGCAAAACAAAAGATCCTTGAACCTCTCAATTTTTAGTATAAAAGAACAAGAAGAGGATGATACGCTAGAAATAGTAAAAGAAGAATTAAATAATAAATCACAAATTGATACAACTTACCTCATAGAAGCAAAGAGGATAGGAAAAATAATTGATCACAAAGATAGGTTGATCTGTGTCAAAGTAAGTTGTAATGACCATAAATATAGCACACTCAGTAAATCTCTGAGCTTAAAAGGGTTAGAAATATTTATAAATGAAGACCTCATTCACGAAGACCAAGCTGAATTAAGGAAGGAAGTTCAAAATGTAAAAGAATCCAGAAAAGAATGAAAATGGGAAATAATTAGAAATCGAAAATTTATTGTTAGGGATAGAGACCACAAGGATAATAATAAATAGGAATTTGGGACACTCAGGATCCTTTTATGGAACTATCGTGGCTTTCCATGGCACAAAGAGTCTATGATAAGTTGGATCCTGAGTGATATTGATATTATCTGTCTAGTTGAAACTTGGGAGCATGATGAGTATAAGGTCCCTAGCA
>JASDQU010739277.1:166486-184049 GCA_032191745.1 Picea mariana | reverse complement strand
CTCTGGCATGGAAGATACTAAAGGCATCATGCCACCTCCCCTAACACCACGTTGTCTTCCTCTGTGACATCCTCTAAACATGATAAACTGCACAATTACAGTTCAAAATAATTAGCAACAAATTATAATCAAGTGTCTATTCAATGGAAAGCGTAATGATCGCAAGTCATAGGGTTGAACCTGCTCTGACACCATATGTAACGACCTCACCTTTACGACAAAAAGAGTCATATAAAAAACATTTTTTTTTCTTTTGCGTTAGAAAATACACATCACACTTAATTAGAAACACCATTGACACATCAATCACATAAATTAATGAAGAAATAATAATGAATTAATGATCAAATACGACAAAATGTCGACATATCATCACCATGAACCCTGAAATGCATATTGAAGTATTAACACATTAATTAACAACAACCCACATCATTGCATTCTACAATTAATATCGATGCATAAAAATAAGAAAATCTTAAACGTTTAATGCTCCACATAAGGACCATCATCAGATAACACCAAAAAAGCATAACGAATTATAAGGATCATAAGGATAATCACAAAAATCACATAATATACTACCCGCCCAACCTACGCTCCAAGGATAGGACCTCCGGGACACATACACAACACTCAAACCCAGGTTCCAATTTTTTTTAACCATTTAAGGTCTCAAGGATGGCGACTATTCTGAGGAACAAGGAGGTGTCTACATGCCACTAACACAATCAATCCCAAGAAACTAGTGAATAAACAACAACAATGGTAATCAAATTTGGTGATCCATCAATCTCAATTTGCAAGTAAACATGGCAGATGCGTAATCATTCACATAACTCATCATATCAAGTTTTCACTTCATTAATACATTTAATGACGCAAGGGTTGTTGATCCATCATACAACAACATAAGAGATGGAGCAAGGTAAGAGAATGTATTTCGTTTCATAAGGAAATATGATCATATACATAAAATCATACATCACCTAGAGATCTAAGGTCTAGCAACCATTCACCACATCACAAATTCATTACGCATAAGTAGTCTGAATTCTTTAACTAACATTGAAGATAAAAAAAAACATTGCATAAAAACTTAGATATCTAAACCATCATACATGACATAAAATCCATAAGTGTGAGAAGTTCAAGATCTAAGCCAAAATTCAATTGTGCAATAAGCCCAACATCTAAAACCATTATTTATTACATAATTCCAATGGTGCAAGAAATCTAAAATTCTTTAACTATAATTTATGACATACAATCCATTGCCCAAGAAGTCTAAAAACTAGAGCCATCATTACTACATAAATCCAATGGCACAAGAAATACAAAAATCTTTAACTATCAATTATGACATACAATCCATTTGCACAAGAGACTCAAGTACTTTTCTTAACCACTCCTCTATAAACATTTGCTAAAACAAACATTAATAATAAGCCTTCATCATAAGCAATTAATAAAAATTGGCATTTGATAATGAACATTATTGTGAGCATTTAATAATAAATGAATGTTAATAAATGCTTGTACAAACATTAATAATAATTGTTCATCATAAGAGTTAATTAAATAGCCATTAATGTTGAACATTATTATAAACATTTAATAATAACATTAATAAACGCTTATGCAACCAAAATAACCATTCATTACAATTAATAAAATAGACCTATAATAAAGAACCTTTATTATGAGCATTTAATAATAATAAACAACATTCTTAACACTTAACCAACATTTAATGCTACCCATTCATTATGAACAAATAATAAGGAAAACATTTAAAGTTGAGCATTTATTAGAAGCATAGGTAAGCGTTTAACAAGACTAGACACATCGATCATCAACTATGCCCCTTTACCCAACTAATTAGGTGGCATATAACCCTGAGTCTCCAACTACACAAGCAGGTGTTTCCATACCCACCCAGGTGCCTTAATTCAATCACTCAACAAGGAGAAAAAGGACGGGGAGGAAGGCCCAAGGAAGAAAATTCCAACTATTTCCTAGAAAAAAGCAAAGCATTAAGGGTTGGGTAAACACATGGCGCAGGGACAACAAATGCAATGAAAGGAATCACAATTCACAGAGAAACCAAAGGTAAAAAAAATGCAGAGGCAGCAAGCGCAATTCAAATAGTTGGCTCATTACAAAACCAATTCAAAATAGAGTGAAATTCGAGATTTATAATGTATACTTCTCTATTTTTGTTTCTAAAAGGTTGAATAAAATTCGATCTTCAACCATATAATTTTTTTGGAATGAGGAACCAATCATGAAGTAGAGAATTCTCCAAGTTCCCATTGCAAAAATAATGGCATGCTGACACAAGAAACAAATGATGACAGAAGGGACTCAATAAAATTTTAAAGGAATATCCTTATGAAAGTTGTGCAGTGATGAAGTGTTGGAAAAGACAAAAAATTTGTCTTGTGAGAAGTGTCACAACTTTAAGAATTTTTTAGTCTCTCAGTGATTGTGCATTGTTAAAAAAAAATGGAATACGTAGAGTCTTTTCCAACCCCGTAAAAACATATTTAGAAATCCAAAGAATGCGCTATTTAATAATCTCATATTTGGATATGTGGAAATAATAACTAATATTTCAAGAGCTTGTGAAATCCACCAAACTTTCAAAGGGATGTGAATATTTATTTGTTTATACTAGCACTGTCACTAACTCATGGCTGGTGAACACTGATAGCTATAGGATGGGATTGTGCTCAATACAGGGTTAAACAGCATTAATAAAGCAAGGAATACACATAAAAAATGCAGAGATAGCATGCCCCTATGTTGGGCGTTTTTTCTCAAATGAAGTGTTTAATCACTATAATAAGGCAAGGAATACACAAGAGAAACACAGAGGCAACATGCCCCTATGCTGGGCATTTTTGTTTCTCACACACAGGGTTTAATCACATTAATAAAGCAAGGAAATAAACAACAAAAACACAAAGGGAAAATGCCCCTATGCTGGGCGGTTTTTTTCTTAAACATAAGGTTTAACCACTTTACTAAAGTAAGGAATACAAAACAAAAATATAGAGGCAACATGCCCCTATGTTGGGCATTTTTTTTTTTCAAACACAGGGTTTAACCACATTAATAAAGGAAAGAAATACAAGGCAAAATCACAGAGGACAAATGTTGAGTGTTAAGAGGGTGGTTTCGTAGTACCTAGAGAAGTGAGATCATTGGAAACCCAATGCATTGTTTTGTGAAGTAAAGAAGCAAATTAAAACAAAAAAAAATTTAGGTATCTCTAGGTTAACGACGAATGCTAGGGTAATGTAAATATGTAACGAATTTCCAGCAAAAGATCAGAGAGGTACTATGCCTTATAATATCATACAACCATTACAAATTCATCAAAAAATAAATCTATGTACACTTCTAACTAATTTATAACTGCAACTAAAAAAATGTGTATTGTAATCCGATTGATGGATTGTTGATGTTTTTCAGTTGCTAGTGATCCTCCTCGCTCCCACTTTCTAATTGTTGAGACATCACTGATACCTCCAAAACAACGCTAAGGGTACTCTTCTTCCCCCTGAGCCCCCCGAGCTGCAAAGGGACCATGCACACAAACCAGAGAAAGCTAGATCCCAGCTCGCCTCGCAAGGTCGAGCTATCACTCTCTATTCGAGCTAGGTATCCCAACTCCCACAAGAAAAATCATTCAAGAAAAATATGACAGCACAACCTTATGCATACTAGTCATGATCCCTTCCTCTCATTTTCCATTACCTTTATAGTGTTCTTCTTAGTGAAACTTGCGAAATTCACGCTAAAGTTTTTTTATTAAATTTTTAATAGGAGATAATCTCCCTCATACATTTGTCACCCGATCCCTTAGTTGCACCATAAATTCATTTAATTAATTAAGTTAATTTTCCAATTTCCCTCACCCACCTAAAAGTGTTCCTAAAAACCCTCCTTGTTGTCCCTTTATTCCCTCAATTTTCTTTTAAAGACTGTCGTCTTTCTTAAATATTAGTTGAGTTCTAATTAGGAAAGTTCTCTAGACTAGATTCTTTTCTATGTTCCACATTCCTTTTGCATTTAATTTCCTCTTTTTGTCTAAGTTATAATTTAGAAATTTTTGCACATAAACAACAATTAATTTTTAGATAATTTATTTATCCTTTAAGCTCTAAATTTGATTTTTCTCCACCTCCCCTTTATTAATTGCTTAATTAAATTTTAGTCTGCAAATACTACTTTGACCTAGGCTTTAATTTCAATTAGGATGAGCAATTTTTAAGGTAAACATCTTCATTAATAACTTTTACTCATACATAATTATTTTAAGGCTCACAATGTCAAAGTAAGATATCGTTTTCTAGGCACATAGCTTCATTGACTCACCTGCGTTTAAAAATTGTGATGTGCCCTTCAAGACGCACTACGTGCTGCAAGGGTGCCACTCACCTTTATTTATGTTTAATTTATGCGATGTGCCCTTCAAGACGCACTACATGCTCCAAGGGTGCCACTTGCCTTTTGATTAATTTTGGTAGATGTCCAACCCTTGGAGTCAATACTTCGTCAGACCACCTTATGAGAGACTAAGGGCCTCTAAGGAATAAGGACCCTGCCTTATTGTGCGCCCCTTAGAATCTTCGTGAACGACTGTCTCAGTATTCCCTCACGACCTCATGGATCTCTCGAACTAGGTAATCGTTAACCTATAGTTCGAGCCACACTGAGAGTGCTAGTAATATGTGGAAGGGTTGTTTCCACTCCTTTCCCTTAATATCTCTGGTTGTTGTGCATGAACTCTTTACTCCAAATGTGAGTCTTATTAGAAATCAATCGACAACTTGCATCCATCAACAAGACATGTCAGTGATCCATAAACAAAGTCATAATATACTCGATCATATGTGACATATGCATAAATAGAAATACCAAAACCATATACAGTCCATTCCCTAACTCAATTTGGAGACCAAGGAGGCCAACTAATCCCATCAACATCCTCAATCTATCAAGAGTCCTACACACTCAGGAGAAACCAATCAATAACACATGTCTATACATAAATGACATAACATAACATCATAATCCACAATCTCATCATCAAAATCCATAAGCAAAGTAGAAAATCATATAATGAACCGGATTAGTTACACACAATTGTCCTCAAAGATTAAGTCACATCAGGTATGTGCAAGAGTGAGATGTTACACTCTCTCATATGTTGAAGTCAACGACTCATTGACATAACCAACACTAGATACATTGATATTGAGGTTCAAATATGAGTATACAATGCTTGATATCAATCACCAAACCCAGAGCCAACAACTAAATAAAATTCCTGTAAACTACTCTTTGAAGTAATTTTAACCAAATTCAATAATTGAAGTTACTTTGAAGTTTTCCAAAAATTAATCAAATTTATAAAATTATGGTAAAAGACTGTTTGGAGTAATTTTAATTCAATTCAATAATTTAAATAAAATTCAATTTGAAATTTTATAAAAGTAATTCAATTAATGAATATGTAATACTAGAATTTGGTTTTCTTAAGTTCTCTACTCTATACAAAATAACCTACTCTTTCTACATTATACAGTTTAAGTATATCCCCACATGGATTGAAGAATCTTAATGTAATGTGTTATGTCCAGCATTACTTTTAGGACTAATCCCCCATAAGTCATTGCTTCCAACCAGATTATATCAAACCATTTAAAATAAATTCGAATGAGTTCACTACATGAGTTAGGGCCATCTTGCACCGACATATATATTTGAGTGAAACAAATTAAAGAAACTTTTGTTGAGCATTAAAATTTAACCGGATCCAATTCACTCTAGTAGAATTTATTATCATTAAGTTTACAATAACAATATATTTCCATCATTAAGTGATTTGAAACTTATAAAAAAAATCCTCATTAATATATGAATACCTTATATATTTCATCATCATCAATTGTAAAAAATTAAAAAAATATAAAAAAACAATCTTAACATTCAGATATAAAATAAAAGCAAAAATAACTTTAAAAAAACTTTCCATTCCACTTCCATAATGATAAGAGATGAGAAAAATTACTTACCTTAGATTTTTTTAAATACTTTGTATTATTCGAGGGGGTGCTGGATCCAGAGATTCAACGTTGGTTGGAACAGGTACCTGAAACCTGCAATGATATAATTATCTTAGTGGCCATGAATGAGCTTAGTGGCCATAAAATGAGGTATCGAACACCTATTCTGATTTCGTTTCACCTCCCCTCTCTTGAATTCATGCCCCCGGCCCACAAATTTAAAATAATACCCCCCAAATATCTATAGTTGTCTATAGTATTAAACCTCCAATATTCCTCAATATATTTCCTTGTGTTTCCATCAAATATCTATATTGAATCAATAGTATTAAACGCTCTCAATATTTCCATATATATATATTATATTATATTATATTATATTATATTATATTATATTTTATCGTTTTTATCCTCAATATAAACAGACATGATACTATATTATTTCATGATAAAACCCTCATACCTTTTTTCCATTCAAACTCAACCCTTTCTTCCTAAAGGATGAAAAGTTTAGACACCTAATAAAAATGGAGTAGAGACCATTCACTCAAAATTAATAGGAATATATCATTAAGTTTTTTCAAGGAAATCTAAACATAATGAATGGTATACAAAAGGAGTGTATAAGGAAGAAAAATGAGAAAGTAAAAGAAAGGTAAAAACCAAAATCAAATTGAAAATTTTTATATGAAAACTTAAGAATCAACAATGTCTCAATTGACATTTATAACAAAATAAACTCTTTGGAGAAGATTATTAGCACGAGATGAAGAAACATAGAAGCTACATAGTTTGGCTAAGGAAAGGTTATGAACACAATATTTTTTCTACAAATTTTCCTAAGCTAAGAAATCATACAACACCAAATTGGGGATTGAAGGTGCTCAAGGGATAAATTACATAAGGTTTAAGGTGGCCATGGATCACTATAGTGCCATCTCTAGAGAGCCCAAGAATAAAAACATAGCAAATATTATGGAAGTTCTTCCACACTTAATAAAATGTTTAATGAAAATCAAAATGAAGAGGTTGTAGCACCTATCATTAATGAAGAATTAAAAGAGTGTTTTGATTCCTATGGAAAATATAAGGTCCATAGACTAGATAAGTGGACAATAGAAATTTTCACAAGTTTCTATCTCATCTTTCTAAGAGAATCCGTACTTGTTTTGGAGGAGTCTAGGAGCACAATGAAGGTCTTGGGGCCCCTCAACAGTATTGTTGTGTGTAAATTGTGTCAAGGGTGTGAAAATTACACTAACTTAATAGTTGTGTGTTAAGTACACACAAAGTGGATTCTAGAGTTAGAGAAACTAAACCCTAAGGTAACTTTACCATTCTCAAACTCTATATTATTCATGCAAGAAAGTAAACAAGTAAAAAAACATTGTATTAAACATGAATAAGAAGTTTAAAAATATAAAGAATGATCAATTACCAATTAATAGGAAAACAAAATACTTGTGTGATGAAGATTGTGGGCTCCAAATCCCATCCTCAGGATGATACCTTGGCTTCCTTTGTGTGTATGGAAATAGGGACATATTTTTGTAAGACTACTCGAAATGTCTTGAGTTAATAGTTTCAAGGTGATAGTAAATACCTTCATATCCAAATTTAGATAATCTACCATCCTTTGATTTTATTATAGGAATTTCTCCCTATAACAAAATTTATAAATAATATCTAAAATCATTGTAAGAAGGAATAATATCATCTTATCAAGTTGTATGTTCTAAAAGTAGCTTGTATTTTTGAATGATAATGTGATTTTTTTTATGAAGTGGAAGTGACCTAAAAATCACTTCATAACAAAAAGACAAATAAAATCCCCTCTTTCATCACTAATTTAGAAATTCCTAAACCATATTGATAGAGTGAAATAGAAATACCTTAGATTGATAATTATTCACATAGGGTTCCACATATTTGTGGTTCACTGCATCCAAAGTTCATACAAACAGATCCACCTATGGAGTATTCATAAATTGGGCACCTATCAAATTCTTTAAACCTTTTAGAAGGAGGTTGTCATTTATAAACTTTACTTTTCCTATTAATATAAAACCTCCCAAAAAATAAGAGAAACATAAAGACATCAATTTAATGTGAGATTATCTCCCACCTTCTATTTATTTATGATATCTTAATTTTTTGACATGGGTTTGTTAGAAGAGAAAGATCTTTGGATAAATCCTTCAAGTTATTTTACTCAACCTTTGGTATGATGATAAACTCACAAAAAATACACTCTTACATGCTTTAGAATGGATGACAATATGGATMTAAACATAGAAGCCCCTTCCTTTTAAAAATAAGGATATTAATGAAAGTGAGAACTAAATGTGATTTCATCTTAAACTTAATGACTAAAAAGTTAAATATTTGATGGGTCTCTATGGAAAAGAAAGAAAAGAGAAACTATTGATTGTCATTACAACAAATGGTTATCTATTGGAGATAGAATCACAACCTTAAAGAGTATTATTGAGGTGACTCCTATATAATGGATGTCATTGGAAATCCCCAATGATATAATCAACAAATTTAGGAAAGAATCCTTTAGATGTATTTCCTATGGGAAAAGGGAAAAAGTATACATCCCCTATTAAACCAGAGAAAGTTAGTTCAATATAAATTAACAAAGAGATAGGGTTTACAGTGCTTAAAAAATTCCCCTAAAGCATTTGTTGAAAAAAGTGTATGGAGAATAATATCTTCATAAGTTCTATGGTATGAAATAATGGAAAAAAAGTACATAGACACAAACATTTTATTTAAGGATTGGATTAGAAAGAAACCAAAGAAGGTTGTAGCAGGATATGTTCTTTGGAAGGACTTTATGGAATCCTACCAGCTCATTAAAGATCATCACATAACTTGGATGATAGGTGATGAGGAAAGGGTAGTATTTGAGGTAAACCCTTGGATTGGGTAAACTTAAGCAAAAATAAAATAAAATAAACCTCATCCAACATCTTCCCACTAAAAATATTTATTTGTTCATGTACATGACACATAATATCACAAAAGGGTGTTGCACCTAGTTGATAAGTGAAGCCTAGTTATGTCTGGAAAGTGAATGGAGGGATGGACTGAATTAAAGGGAATTAAAGGGAAGTTAATGAAGGAAATGAAAGAAACATATAAAACATGCACCTTGTGCTTTTTTTAAAGCTACATTTTAAAAATGAAATTCTTATTCATTAGGGAAATCTCAAGATAATTCCAGAGTTCTTCCCATCCCATTTGAATTGACTAAGAAAAAACACATTACCTCTTTCTGTGTGATGAAGAAATATTTCATACAAGCTCTAAGTATTGACCCTACATAGATTATTAATGCCAAGGTCTATCCTTTTGGCATTTAGGGTCACCTCTAATTAACAGTAAATTCTGTTTATTGGTAAAGAGTTAGATGATGATTCTCTACTATGAATAGACAATTAAAAACATATAAACCATGCACTTCTTACATAGTAGAAGGGGCTATTGACAAAGATAAATATTGATATTGAAAAAGAAACTCTTGTTCATTCAAGGAAATATAGACCCTGCAATGGATGTAAATCTTAGAGTCTGGCACTCACACCTAGAAGGTAGGGCCCTGTCCAAACTGTTGGGGTGTGGTTACCAAGATGGCACTTATTGTTTGCACCGTTGAAAAGATGACACACATTGTTTTCATTGTTGTTATGTTGAAAAGATGACACACGTTGTTTTCATTGTTGTGATGGATGTAGAAGAAGGTGGAATATGCTTCCACTAATGTAGAAGATGAACAAGAAGGGAACAAATATTCACACTTGGAAAAACAAAAGTAAATCTTCAAGGCTACCACACGTGTTTTCCAGTTCTTATTGAAAAGAAGGTATTAAATACAAGATTTGGAAAAGGTAGCATTGCATAGCTTTTCCGAGTTATCCAGTGAAGTTGGTGTCTCATAAGATGCACTTAGGTTCGAACCCTAGCTTCCTAGCAAAATTAAAAGAAGAAAAAAGCTAGAACGTTGCAAATCGAATTGTGATCTTAGTTGAGAATAAAACCGATACGAGTAAATTGATTTGTGTTAGCTAATAATAAACCCATCAAGATCAAATTCATATTTGAAAATATGTTATATGACTGGAGGATGAATGACACAGAATGAATGCAATTAATGTAGTGGTGTTCACAGTAACTTATCACAACCAATCCAAAAAAAAATATTTCATTTCAGGAATTTGTCTCACGCACCTCAACACCCCTTATATATATGATTGAATAAGTACCTAGAACATTTTTTTTAGATTTTAAAGGTTTTTTAATGTTTATTTTTTATCAAAAAAAAAATATGTATTTTTTTCTTTAAATTATTGTTTTTGGAAAATTTTAAATTATTTTCATTTCTTTTTAATTATGTTTTTCTTCACATTGTTTTTTAATATATATATAATTTGAATTTTGAATATATTTTTTTAAATGTTTTTTTCTTCATTTTTAATAAAAAATTATTTGAGAAGATTTTATTTTTTCTATTTGGTTATTGTTTAGTGTAAATTAAAAAAAAAAAAAAAAACAGTTTTTAAATAAATTTTCAAGTGAGCATTTGAGGTTCAATTTTCGGTTGTTTATTTGTGTAGAGATTAGTTGTAAAGAGATATAATTTTAATGTTTAGAAAAAAACATTTTTCTTTAGGTAGCACCACTTTTTGATTTGGTTGTTGATTGTAAGGTTTTTTTGAGCTATTGTATGAGTTTTGAAAGTCATGCTTGAACAATGTTGCAATTCTGACCCCGTTAGAAAAAATGCTACTACCGGTAGCACCACTTTTTGATTTGGGGGTTGGTTTTGATGTTTTTTATGCATAAATATGAGTTTTAAAGACTACAGTTCTCGTTTTGATGTCATGGTTCTCGTTAAGTTCGTTGTTTTATATAGTGAACGTGCTAAGGGTTTTCATACAAAATGAACCGCGATGCAATTTCACATACAAAATTTGTAACACAATGCACTTGGTTCTATGGAATGCATCGCTTTAATATAATTTTTTAATGATAAATCAAGGAATGCGCTTTTTTATATAAAAAACACTGATAGTTTATGTTTCTTGGAGCACTAGACACTTTTTAATGGTGTGTTTTATTTTATGATCTATTGGTAATGGGAACATTTTAAAATACGCACCACAGTGATATTTTTTTGAATATTTCACCGGATGTAAGTAAGTTAACCACACCAGTGTGTTTCAGTGAATTTAATGCACTGACACTCCATTTTTAGCTTTGTATGTGTTGCTACTAGTGTTTTTGTCTTATAATGCACCAATAACGGGGTGTCCCATAAAACGAACCGATATGGTAAATTATTATGTATTTTTATCACTATTTTGTAGTACACAACATGAGTGCATTGCATGTATTTGACATGTTGTTGAGAAAAAAGTTTGTATAAAAAACTGGGTAGTGCATTTGATCAATAGAACACACCATTGTGTTTATCTAAATAAGGGAATTTCCTATGGTCTTAATGGTGATTAACATAAGACACACCACACTGCTAATTTATGAAAATTTGGCCTGATGTCGTGCTATTTACAACATTAGTGCTTTGTTTGGACCTAGAGACATAGATAAGTTAAATTGTTTTATTGCAACAAAAGAAGTTTGATGTTACAGGAGCACCACCATTTTTTTTTAATGGTGCATTGTGTTTTTGATATCACCGGTTAAGATCCATCCACCAAAATTTCCCCTTATGCCACATTGCTCAATATTTTCCGTTCTTTTGTTGGCAAAAAAGAGGAGGTGTAGTATGCGATTTAGAGAGAAATTTAAGACAATTCATATTATGGCTACAATAATGATGAGGACAGTATCTTGGAGAAAGACAAGTGGCCTGCAGAGGGAAATTTACGAGGTAGAGAACTGAGGAAGCAACAAAGGTTCAAATCCATGTGCTAAATTGTGAGAGGCATAAAATAGTGACCTATTTTTTTCCCTCCGCGAAGCAAAATCTCCACAAATTTAATTATCGAGGTTTGCATATGTAGTTTGTAAATTAAATTGTTTTTTTATTGTTTTTGCTGCTACTATCCTCGGTGTCATCATCATATCTTATTCACATAAAATTACTTTTAGGCACATATATATAGATAAAACAAATTTAAAATACAAAACACAAACATATATAACCATTTTTTATTGATCAAAAAATGAAGTTCGGTTTTGTTTGCAAACAAAAAAGTGAAAAAGTAACCAATTCTACTAATAAATTAATACACATGGCACCTGATGCTCTATATTAGATATCAAGCACCGGTGCATCGACATCGATATCTATAGATGTGTGTTTTGTTTTATAGCGCATCAGTTACATATTCTCATACAAAATGAACTGTGATTCATTTTCATATATAAAATTTGTGACGTGGCGCAACTGGATCTATATAACTCACCAGTTTAATATAATCTTTTAATTATAAACAAAACTGTGTGATTTTTTATATGAAAATCACTGATACTCTATGTTTCTTGGAGCACTCACTTTTTAACAGTGTGTTGTATTTTATGATGCATCGGTAACAGGTGCATTTCAAAAGATGCGCCACAATGATATTTTTTTAAATATTTAACCCGATGTAACTTAGCTAACCACACCGGTGCATTTCAGTGAATTTAATGCAACTATGCTTCATTTTTATCTTTGTATGCATTGTTACTGGTTCATTTGTCTTATAATGCACCAATAACAAGGTGTCTCATAAAAAGAACCGATATGGTAGATTATGATGTATTTTTCTCACTGTGGTGCTTAGAATAATACACATTGCATTGTTAATTTCTAATAATTCAGCCTGATGTTGTGCTCTTTACAACACCGGTTCCTTTTTTGCACCTAGGGGCATCGATAGGTTAAATTTTTCATTGAAAATGAAACTAAGCATAGACATCATTATGTTGTGGAGAGAACCAATTAAGGGCCATCCTCTAAGACACCTCACTATGCCATGACCCTCAATATTTTCCTGGTTGGTTTCTTATAAAAACACTTGTGTATTTGGTTAACATAGACACACAACCACCCCAAATTTTATGGAATGGAAACTTAGTGGTGCAATTTCTCTAAGAAAACACACTAGTGTGGTAGTCTTTCCAGCATTGACTTGATATTTAGTGGTGCCTCTTTTAGTATAACACACTCTTTGTTTTGTTGGCCCTATGGGCACTGCTATGTATCATATTGCTTTATTGCAAATTAAGCGGTGCTACCTGTTATTATGAATGCCCTTGTGCTACCATGTTGTTGAAGCACCAATCTTTTGTTTAGTGGTTCTTTTTGAAGCCTAGAGAACTAGTTATGGGGCATCAAAGAAAACACCCCGCTATTAAAAATCAATCAAAATATGTCCCAGTGTGATTCTGTTAAGAGCACCGATGCATTTGTTTAAAATGTTTGCGTCGATGAGTTAAATTTTATGTGTTGTAATTTGAGGGATGTTCTTATTTAAATGGAACGGACTGGTGTTTGGATGTTTAAAAAGAATGGGCAAGTTCTTTAGAAGGCATTGTCTTTCATAACGCATCCGGTGCAAGGAGTTTAAAACGACGCACTAGTTGTGGCACTTACTGTGAATTTAGCACAAGACACACTGCACCGGAGAAACCTGAGTCGTATAAGTGCAATGCCCAGATTCATTTTTTTTAAGTACCAAATTTCAAGATAAATTTAAATCTTAATCATATGGAAATAAAAATGGGGAGGTAATAAACAAGTTACCTAGAATTTTTTGTCCCGAGGATGGATGGTTCCATGAGGAAATAAAAATTTGTGGTAATTTCCAAAATGTGGAAATGTATGGAATTTATGGGTGGAGTTATCCAACTCACAATGGAGCATAGGGTGTCATTGAAAATAAATTAATCACCGGTAATTTCTTGAGATTTTGGAAGCACAAGATGAGGTGTTACAATGAAAATCGATCTATTATTTTTTTATTTATTTAACCTACCGATGTGCTCTCGAGGACAACTATAAGCATCGATTTTTTCTTGTTATAACTTATGATGGTTCATTTGAAAATATAAGGATGGGTTCTTTATGTTTTAGTTGTGCATCGATGTGTATGTACTATATATGCGCACAAAAAATAACTTTGCAAAAACCTCTGATAGGTCGCATCCTCTATAAACAATGACAATATGTTTGAAAATTTAAGCACTGATGTAGTATGTTTTAAGTGTGCACCAATGCGTATGTACCTTAAAGGATCCTCAGTAAAAAAAAATCATCAAAACATCCAATCACTTGCCTCACATAACAACCTTCGCTATAAATAGCTATGGGATAAATTTTTTGGGGAGGTTCTTTAAAAGTATCCACCGGAAAGTGTTATTTTTGTAGTGGAAAGTTTAGTTTGATGAAAACAAATGCAGTATAAAGGATGTGTAAAACCATAATAAGGCCGTGGATACAAGTATTTTGATTGAAGAAACATGACAACAAACCCTAGTGGTTAAAGAGCCAATCATCGTATTATAAATTTATAGAAGCATAATCAATCACAATTGCCTCTTCTTCAAGGAAACAAGTATATGTATGAAACTTTTGATTGAGAATGCAACACAAAAAATGCTAGAGAAGGTGAAGTGAAACTAAGAAAGCAACTAATTT
Source organism: Picea mariana (assembly GCA_032191745.1). Classification (NCBI taxonomy): domain Eukaryota; kingdom Viridiplantae; phylum Streptophyta; class Pinopsida; order Pinales; family Pinaceae; genus Picea; species Picea mariana. Next base: position 169,316 of record JASDQU010739277.1, on the reverse strand, counting down.
TAGTGCAAAGTGATTTTTTTCATCATATGAGTTCTTCATCATGGAGAAGTTTATTGTATTTCATTACTTAGACAACAAATCAAAGATGATCTAAACATTTAGAGACTTTAGGGCTCTTTGGCTGAGAAGCAAAGAGGAAACAAAATCAAATTTCTCAAAAATAATAACAATGGTGGATTCACATCCAAGGATTTATACATGTATTGAAAGTCATGTGGAATTCCTGCACATCTAAAGTTTTCATCTACAAACTCAACAACATGGTGTTACAGATAGAAATAATAACACTAATAAAGGCATGACAAGTTTAAAATAAAAACTCTTTTTGGGTTGATTATGTACATACAATAAACTTATTTAATAAAAGTTCAACTAAAATTAACTAAAATTGTCTGACATATCACACCTGAAAAAAACATCTAGTGATAAGAAACCACACGTGACTCATACCCAAAGTAACCAGACTAATGAATATGTAATCAGACGAATGAATATGTAATCCACAATAGTCATGTAGGATATGGTTTTCTTAAGGTCTCTAATAAACCTACTCTCTCTACATTCTACAATTTAAGTATATCCCCACACGTTTGAAGAATCTTATGCATTATTTTTAGGACTAATTCCTCGTACCTCATTGCTTCCAACCAGATTATATCAAACCATTTCTATTGAGAGAAGCCAAAATAAATTTTAACAAGTTCACTCCGTGAGTTAGGGCCATCTTTCAACGACATATATTGGGCCTAATGGTTAAGAACATGTGTTTCCTCCTAAAAGTTCACAAGTTTAAATCCATGCGCTATTTTAAAATTGAACTGGATCGAATTAATATTTATTAAAATATATTTTTATCATTAACAGATTTGAAACTTATAAAAAAAATCCAAACACCAAAAAATTAAAAAAGTTAAAACAATCTTAACAACCAGATATAGAATGAAAACAAAAATTCCAATTACTGCTTATTGGTTTGGCACATGGGAGACAATCACGCCTCACATGACTCTTAGATTTTCTATAAATAATTTGTATGATTCGAGGGGGTGCTAGATCCAGATATTTGACGTGGGCTAGAATAGGTACGTGCAACCTTCAATGATATAATTAGCTTAGTGCCCATGAAATGATCTAGGGTTTCGAACACCTATTCTGATTTCGTTTCACCTCACATCTCTTTAATTCTCGTCCGAGGCCCACAAGTTTGTCTATACCATTAAATCTCCAATATTCCTCAATATACTTCCTTGTGTTTCCCCAAATATCTATATTTTTCAAAAGTATTAAACGCCCTCAATATTCTCCAATATATTTATTTGTCTTTTAATTGATTTTTTGATCCTCAATATGAATACATATGATATTATCTTGAGTTGGGAATGAAACTCTCATACCTTTTTTCCATTCAAACTCAACTCTTTCTTACTTTAAACACGTGATAAATATGGACTTGACTAGAGACTATTCACTCAAAATTCATAGAAATATATCATTGAGTGTTTTGAACGAAACCTAAACATAATGAATGGTATACAGGAAGAAAAATGAAAAAAAAAAAACAAAGATAAAAATGAAAGCTAAATTCATAAAGACTTAAGAATCAACAATGTCCCAATTAACATTCATAAAAAAATAAATTCTTTGGACACGATTGGCACTAGATGAAGAAATATAGAAGCCCTATAGTTTGGTTAAGGAAAGGTCATGAAAACAATATTTTTTTACAAATGTTTCTAAGCTAAGAAATCATACAACACCAAATTGGCGATTGAAGGTGCTCAAGGAACAACTTACATAGGGTTTAAAGTGTCCATGGATCACTATAGTGTCATCTCTAGAGAGCCCAAGAATGAAAACATAGCATATATTATGGAAGTTCTTCCACACTTAACAAAATGTTTAATGAAAATAAAAATGAAGAGATTGTCGCAGCTATCATTAATGAAGGATTAAAAGAGGGGTTTGATTCCTTTGGAAAATATAAAGTCCATAGACTAGATAAGTGGCCAATAGAACTTTTCACAAGCTTCTATCTCATACTTATGAGAGAATTTATACTTTTTTTTGGAGGTGTCTAGGAGCACAACGAAGGTGTCAGGGCCCCTCAAAACTATTGTTGTGTGCAAATAGTGACAAGGGTGTGCAAATTACACTAACTTAATACTTGTGTGTTAAGTACATAGAAAGTGGATTCTAGAGCTAGAGAAACTAAACCCTGTAGGGGCCGAATAGATTTAACGTTAAATAATTTCATAAATTGTAACAGTATTGATTTTAGAATTTTCACTAATTTCTTTTAATTGAGCAAAACAGTAAAATTCAAATATTCCTTATTTTGAGCACATTCGGATATAAATTTAACAACGAATATTAAAATTTTATAACAGAATAAAAACAAATACATAATTTTAAATACCCGGGTCTGATGCTAACCCTTCATTTGTCCGCTTGCCTTGTTGACCACTGTTGCACTGTGTAAACACTGCCCAAACCTACTATCCTCCCTGCCAACTAGGACAACTACCTAGCTCCAGGCTATCATATGGATATCCTGGCCCCCGTGCCCAAAACCTCCAGCAAACCAGTGCCCCTGTACTAAACCTTCCCACTCCCGAACTCAACTCCTCTCTGCAAATCCAAGAGAGCCCCAAAAATGCCTCCCCCCAAAATTTCTCGTCGAATGATAATGCCCTTCGTAAACCTCCTCCCCCTCCATATCCTTCCTTCACCGCCTCATGCATTTACTTTCTTACCCACCCATTTATTACCTTATCCCCTCATAATCAATTTCTTATCCCTTTATATTCAATGTCTTATCCCTTCTCGTGTA
>JASDQU010739277.1:151390-165368 GCA_032191745.1 Picea mariana | reverse complement strand
TCAAGTGAACATTTGAGGTTCAATTTTTGGTTGTTTATTTGTGTAGGGATTGGTTGCAAAGAGATATAATTTTAATGTTTAGAAAAAAACATTTTTCTTTAAGTAGCACCACTTTTTGATTTGGTTGTTGACTTTAAGGTTTTTTTGAGCTATTGTATGAGTTTTGAAAGCCAAGCTTGAAAAATGTTGCAATTTTGACCCCGTTAGAAAAAATGCTACTACCGGTAGCACCACTTTTGATTTGGAGGTTGATTTCGATGGTTTTTATGCATAAATATGAGTTTTAAAGACTACAGTTCTCGTTTTGAGGTCATGGTTCTCGTTAAGTTGGTTGTTTTATATAGTGAGCGTGCTAAGGGTTTTCATACAAAATGAACCGTGATGCAATTTCACATACAAAATTTGTAACGCAATGCACTTGGTTCTATGGAATGCACCACTTTAATATAATTTTTTAATGATAAACCAAGGAATGCGCTTTTTTATATGAAAAACACTGATAGTTTATGTTTCTTGGAGCACTAGACACTTTTTAATGGTGTGTTTTATTTTATGATGTATCGGTAACGGGAACATTTTAAAAGATGCACCACAATGATATTTTTTTGAATATTTCACCGGATGCAAGTAAGTTAACCACACCAGTGTGTTTCGATGAATTTAATGCACTGACACTCCATTTTTAGCTTTGTATGTTTTTCTACTAGTGTTTTTGTCTTATAATGCTCCAATAATGGGGTGTCCCATAAAACGAACCGATATGGTAAATTATTATGTATTTTTATCACTATTTTGTAGTACACAACACGAGTGCATTGCATGTATTTGACATGTTGTTGAGCAAAAATTTTGTATAAAAAACTGGGTAGTGCATAAATGATCAATAGAACACACCATTGTGTTTATCTAAATAAGGGAATTCCCTATGGTCTTAATGGTGATTAACATAAGACACACGACACTGCTAATTTCTGAAAATTTGGCCAGATGTCGTGCTATTTACAACATTAGTGCTTTGTTTGGACCTAGAGACATAGATAAGTTAAATTGTTTTATTGCAACTAAAGAAGTTTGATGTTACAAGAGCACCACCATTTTTTTTAATGGTGCATTGTGTTTTTTATATCACCGGTTAAGATCCATCCACCAAAATTTCCCCTTATGCCACATTGCTCAATATTTTTCGTTCTTTTGTTGGCGAAAAAGAGGAGGTGTAGTATGCGATTTAGAGAGGAATTGAAGACAATTCATATTATGGCTACAATAATGATGAGGACAGTATCTTGGAGAAAGACAAGTGTCCTGCAGAGGGAAATTTACGAGGTAGAGCATTGAGGAAGCGACAAAGGTTCAAATTCATGTGCTAAATTGTGAGAGGCATAAAATAGTGACCTATTTTTTTCCCTCCACGAAGCAAAATCTCCACAAATTTAATTATCGAGGTTTGCATATGTAGTTTGTAAATTAAATTGTTTGTTTATTGTTCTTGCTACTACTATGCTCGGTGTCGTTGTCATATCTGATTCACATAAAATTATTTTTAGGCACATATATATAGATAAAACAAATTTAAAATATAAAACACAAACATATATAGCCATTTTTTATTGATCAAAAAATGAAGTTCGAATTTGTTTGCAAACAAAAAAGTGAAAAAGTAACCAGTTCTACTAATAAAATAATACACATGGCACCTGATTCTCTATATTAGATATTAGGCACTGGTGCATTGACATCGATATCTATAGATGTGTGTTTTGTTCTATAGCGCACCGGTTACATATTCTCATAAAAAATGAACTGTGATTCATTTTCGTATATAAAATTTGTAACGTGAGTGCAACTGGATCTATAGAATTCACCAGTTTAATATAATCTTTCAATTATAAATGAAACTGTGTGATTTTTTATATGAAAATCACTGATACTCTATGTTTCTTGGAGCACTCACTTTTTAAGAGTGTGTTGTATTTTACGATGCATCAGTAACAGGGGAATTTCAAAAGATGTGCCACAATGATATTTTTTTAAATATTTAACCCGATGCAACTTAGCTAACCACACCGGTGCATTTCAGTGAATTTAATGCAACTATGCTCCATTTTTGTCTTTGTATGCATTGTTACTGGTTCATTTGTCTTATAATGCACCAATAATAAGGTGTCTCATAAAAAGAACCGATATGGTAAATTATGATGTATTTTTCTCACTGTGGTGCTTAGAATAATACACATTGCATTGTTAATTTCTAATAATTCAGCCTGATATTGTGTTCTTTACAACACCGGTTCCTTTTTTGCACCTAGGGGCATTGATAAGTTAAAATTTTCATTGAAAATGAAACTGAGCATATACATCATTATGTTGTGGAGATAACCAATTAAGGGCCATCCTCCAAGACACCTCGCTATGCCACGACCTTCAATATTTTCTTGGTTGGTTTCTTATAAAAACACTTGCGTATTTGGTTAACATAGACACACAACCACCCCAAATTTTATGGAATGGAAACTTAGTGGTGCAATTTCTCTAAGAAAACACACTAGTGTGGTAGTCTTTCTAGCATTGACGTGATATTTAGCGGTGCCTCTTTTAGTATAACACACTCTTTATTTTGTTGGCCCTATGGGCACTGCTATGTATCATATTTCTTTATTGCAAATTAAGCGGTGCTACCTGTTATTATGAATTCCCTTGTGCTACCATGTTATTGAAGCACCGATGTTTTGTTTAATGGTGCTTTGTGAAGCCTAGAGCACTAGTTATGGGGCATCAAAGAAAACACCCTGCTATTAAAAATCAGTCAAAATATGTCCCAATGTGATTCTGTTAAGAGCACCGATGCATTTGTTTAAATTGTTTGCGTCGATGAGTTAAATTTTATGAGTTGTAATTTGAGGGATGTTCTTAGTTAAATGGAACAGACTGGTGTTTGGATGTTAAAAAAGAATGGGCAAGTTGTTTAGAAGGCATTGTCTTTTATAACGCATCCAGTGCAAGGAGTTTAAAATGACACATCAGTTGTGGCGCATACTGTGAATTTAGCACAAGACACACCACACCGGAGAAACTTGAGTCGTATAAGTGCAATGCCCAGACTCATTTTTCTTAAGTACCAAATTTCAAGATAAATTTAAATCTTAATCATATGGAAATGAAAATGGGGAGGTAATAAACAAGTTACCTAGAATTTTTTGTCCCGAGGATGGATGGTTCCATGAGGAAATAAAAAATTTGTGGTAATTTTCAAAATGTGGAAATGTGTGGAATTTATGGGTGGAGTTATCCAACTCACAATGGAGCATAGGGTGTCATTGAAAATAAAGTAAGCAGCGGTAATTTCTTGAGAGTTTGGAAGCACAAGATGAGGCGTTACAATGAAAATCAATCCATTATTTTTTTTTATTTAACCTACCGATGTGCTCTCGAGGATAGTTATATGCATTGATTTTTTCTTGTTATAACTCATGATAGTTCATTTGAAAATATAAGGATGGGTGCTTTATGTTTTAGTTGTGCATTGATGTGTATGTACTATATATGCGCACAAAAAATAACTCTGCAAAAACCTCCGATAGGTCGCATCCTCTATAAACAATGACAATGCGTTTGAAAATTTAAGCATTGATGTAGTATGTTTTAAGTGTGCACCAATGCGTATGTACCTTAAAGGATCCTCAGTAAAAAAAATTCATCAAAACTTCTAGTCGCTCGCCTCACATAACAACCTTCCCTATAAATAGCTATGGGATAAATTTTTTGGGGAGGTTCTTTAAAAGTATCCACCAGAAAGTGTTATTTTTGCAGTGGAAAGTTTAGTTTGATGAAAACAAATGCAATATAAACGATGTGTAAAACCATAATAAGGTAGCGGATACAAGTATTTTGATTGAAGAAACATGACAACAAACCCTAGTGGTTAAGGAGACAATCATGGTATTATAAATTTATAGAAGCATAATCAATCACAATTGCCTCTTCTTCAAGGAAACAAGTATATGTATGAAACTTTTGATTGAGAATGCAACACAAAAAATGCTAGAAAAGGTGAAGTGAAACTAAGAAAGCAACTAATTTTAGTGCAAAGTGCTTTTTTCATCATATGAGTTCTTCATCATGGAGAACTTTAGTGTATTTCATTACTTAGAAAACAAATCAAAGATGATCTAAACATTTAGAGACTTTAGGGCTCTTTGGTTGAGAAGCAAAGAGGAAACAAAATGAAAGCTCTCAAAAATAATAACAACGGTGGATTCACATCCAAGGATTTATACATGTATTGAAAGTCATGTGGAATTCCTGCACATCTAAAGTTTTCATCTACAAGCTCAACAACATGGTGTTAAAGTTAGAAATAATAACACTAATAAAGGCATGACAAGTTTAAAATAAAAACTCTGCATTTTTGTGTTGATTCTGTACATACAACAAAAATTATTTAATAAAATTTCAACTAAAATTAACTAAAATTGTCTGACATATCACACTTGAAAAAAACATCTAGTGATAAGAAACCACACGTCACTCATACCCAAAGTAACCGGACTAATGAATATGTAATCAGACGAATGAATATGTAATCCTCAATAGTCATGTAGGATATGGTTTTCTTAAGGTCTCTAATCAACCTACTCTATCTACATTCTACAGTTTAAGTATATACCCACACGGTTGAAGAATCTTATGCATTATTTTTAGGACTAATTCCCCTTACCTCATTGCTTCCAACCAGATTATATCAAACCATTTCTATTGAGAGAAGCCAAAATAAATTCTAACGAGTTCACTACATGAGTTAGGGACACCTTTCACCAACATATATTGGGCCTAATGGTTAAGAAAATGTGTTTCCTCCTAAGAGGTCACAAGTTCAAATCTAGGGGCTATTTTAAAATTGAACTGGATCGAACTAATATTTATTAAAATATATTTCCATCATTAACCGATTTTATAATGCTTATTGGTTTGGCACATGGGAGACAATCACACCTTACATGACTCTTAGATTTTCTATAAATAATTTGTATGATTCGAGGGGGTGCTGGATCCAGAGATTCGATGTGGGCTGGAATAGGTACATGCAACCTTCAATGATATAATTAGCTTAGTGCCCATGAAATGATCTAGGGTTTTGAACACCTATTTTGATTTCATTTCACCTCACCTCTCTTTAATTCACATCCGAGGCCCACAAATTTGTCTATACCATTAAACCTCCAATATTCTTCAATATACTTCCTTGTGTTTCCCCAAATATCTATATTTTTCAAAAGTATTAAACGCCCTCAATATTCTCCAATATATTTATTTGTCTTTTAATTGATTTTTTGATCCTCAATATGAATACACATACACATGATATTATCTTGAGTTGGGCATGAAACTCTCATACCTTTTCTCCATTCAAACTCAACTCTTTCTTACTTTAAACACGCGATAAATATGGACTTGACTAGAGACTATTCACTCAAAATTCATAGGAGTATAGCATTGAGTGTTTTGAATGAAACCTAAACATAATGAATGGTATACAGGAAGAAAAATGAAAAAAAAACAAAAAACAAAGATAAAAATGAAAGCTAAACTCATAAAGACTTAAGAATCAACAATGTCGCAATTGACATTCATAACAAAATAAACTCTTTGGACACGATTGGCACTAGATGAAGAAATATAGAAGCCCTATAGTTTGATTAAGGAAAGGTCATGAAAACAATATTTTTTTACAAATTTTTCTAAGCTAAGAAATCATACAACACCAAATTGGTGATTGAAGGTGCTCAAGGAATAACTTACATAGGGTTTAAGGTGGCCATGGATCACTATAGTGTCATCTCTAGAGAGCTCAAGAATGAAAACATAGCATATATTATGGAAGTTCTTCCACACTTAACAAAATGTTTAATGAAAATAAAAATGAAGAGATTATCGCACCTATCATTAATGAAGGATTAAAAGAGGGGTTTGATTCCTTTGGAAAATATAAAGTCCATAGACTAGATAAGTGGCCAATGGAACTTTTCACAAGCTTCTATCTCATACTTATGAGAGAATTTATACTTTTTTTTGGAGGAGTCTAGGAGCACAATGAAGGTGTCAGGGCCCCTCAAAACTATTGTTGTGTGCAAATAGTGAAAAGAGTGTGCAAATTACACTAACTTAATACTTGTGTGTTATGTACATAAAAAGTGGATTCTAGAGCTAGAGAAACTAAACCCTAAGGTAACTTTACCATTCTCAAACTCTAAGTTATTCATGCAAGAAAGCCAACAAGTAAAAAAACATTGCATTAAACATGAATAAGAAGCTTAAAAATGTAATGAATGCTCAATTACCAATTAATAGGAAAATAAAACACTTGTGTGATGAATATTATGGGCTCCAAATCCCATCCTTAGGACGAGACCTTGGCTTCCTTGGTGCATATGGAAATTATGACATATTTTTGTAAGAGTACTCAAAATGTCTTGAGTGAATAGTTTCAAGATGATAAAAAATACCTTCATATCCAAATTTAGATAATCCGTCATCCTTTGATTTTTTTTATAGGAATTTCTCTCTATAAGAAAATTTATAAATAATATCTAAAATCATTGTCAGGAGGATTAATCACATCTTATCAAGTTGTATTTCCTAAAAGTAGTTTGTATTTTTGAATGATAGTTTGATTTCTTATCATGAGGGAGTGGCCTAGGAATCACTTCACAATGAAAAGACAAATAAATTCCCCTCTTTGATCACTAATTTAAACATTCCTAAAACATATGATAGAGTGAAATAGAAATACCTTAGATTGATAATTATTCGCATAGGGTTCCACAAGTTAGTGGTCCACTACATCCAAGGTTATTACAAACAGATCCACCTATGAAGTATTCATAAAGTTGGCACCCATCAAATTCTTTAAACCTTCTAGGAGATTGTCATTTATAGACTTTACTTTTCCTATTAATTATACAAAGACCATAAGTTTATCAAAACCCAAAAAATTAAGGTAGACATAAAGAGACCAAGTTAATGTGAGACTGTCTCCCAGCTTCTATTGGTTTATGATGTGTTATTTTTTGACATGGGTTTGTTAGAGAAGGAAGGTCTGTGGATAAATCATTGAAGTTATTTTATTAATAGAACACATCATTGTGTTTATCTAAATTAGGGAATTTCCTATGGTCTTAATGGTGATTAACATAAGACACACGACATTGCTAATTTTTGAAAATTCGACCTGATGTCGTGTTATTTACAACACCAGTGCTTTGTTTAGACCTAGAGACATAGATAAGTTAAATTGTTTTATTGCAACTAAATAAGTTTGATGTTACAGAAACACCGGCATTTTTTTTAATGGTGCATTTTGTTTTTGAGATCACCAGTTAAGATCCATCCACCAAAATTTCCCCTTATGCCACATTACTCAATATTTTCCGTTCTTTTGTTGGTGAAAAAGAGGAGGTCTAGTATGTGATTTAGAGGGGAATTGAAGACAATTCATATTATGGCTACAATAATGATGAGGACAGTATATTAGAGAAAGACAAGTGGCCTGCAGAGGAAAATTTATGAGGTAGAGAACTGAGAAAGTGGCAAAGGTTCAAATCCATCTGCTAAATTGTGAGAGGCATAAAATAGTAACCTCTTTTTTTCCCTCCGCAATGCAAAATCTCCACAAATTTAATTATCGAGGTTTGCATATGTAGTTTGTAAATTAAATTGTTTTTTTATTGTTGTTGCTACTACTATGCTCAGTGTCGTAGTCATATCTGATTCACATAAAATTATTTTTAGGCACACATATATGGATAAAATAAATTTCAAATATAAAACAGAAACATATATAACCATTTTTTATTGATCAAAAAATGAAGTTAGGTTTTGTTTGCAAACAAAAAAGTGAAAAAGAAACTATTTCTACTAATAAAGTAATACAAATGGCACCCGATGCTCTATATTAGACATCAGGCACTGGTGCATCGACATCGATATCTATAACTATGTGTTTTGTTATATAGCACATCGGTTACAGATTCTCATACAAAATGAGCTATGATGCATTTTCATATATAAAATTTGTAATGTGGCGCAAATGGATCTATAGAACTCACCGGTTTAATATAATCTTTTAATTATAAACAAAACTGTGCATTTTTTTATATGAAAATCACTAATACTCTATGTTTCTTGCAACACTTACTTTTTAATAGTGTGTTGTATTTTATGATGTGCTAGTAACATTTGCATTTCAAAAGACACACGAAAATGATATTTTTTTAAATATTAAACCCGATGCAACTTAGCTAACCACACTAGTGCATTTCAGTGAATTTAACACAACTATGCTCCATTTTATCTTTGTATGCATTGTTACTAGTCCATTTGTCTTATAATGCAACAATAACGAGGTGCCTCATAAAAAGAACCGATATGGTAAATTATGATGTATTTTTCTCACTGTGGTGCTTAGAATAATACACATTTGCATTGTTAATTTGTAGTAAGTCAGCCAGATGTTGTACTCTTTACAACACCGGCTCTTTTTTTTCACCTAGGGGCATCGATAGGTTAATTTTTTTTATTGAAAATGAAACTGAGCATAGAGATCATTATATTGTGGAGAGAACCAATTAAGGGCCATCCTCCAAGACACCTTGCTATGCCATGACCCTCAATATTTTCTTGGTTGGTTTCTGATAACAACACTTATGTATTTGGTTAACATAGACACACAACCACCCCAAATTTTATGGAATGGAAACTTAGTGGTGCAATTTATCTAAGAAAACAAACTAGTGTGGTAGACTTTCTAGAGTTGACATGATGTTTAGTGGTGCCACTTTTACTATAAGACACTCTTTATTTTGTTGACACTACGGGAANTCATATTGCTTTATTGCAAATTAAGCGGTGCTATGTGTTATTATCAATGCCCTTGTGCTACCGTGTTATTGAAGCACTGATGTTTTGTTTAGCGGTGCTTTGTGAAGCCTAGAACACTAGTTATGGGGCATCAAAGAAAACACCCGCTATTAAAAATCAATCAAAATATGTCCCAGTGTGATTCTTTTAAGAGCACCTATGCATTTGTTTAAATTTTTTACGCAAATGAGTAATATTTTATGAGTTGTAATATGAGGGATGTGCTTAGTTAAATGGAACACACTGGTGTTTGTGTGTTGAAAAAGAACGTGCATGATGTTTAGAAGGCATTGTCTTTTATAACGCATCTGGTGCAAGGAGTTTAAAACGACGCACCAATTGTGGCTCTTACTATGAATTTAGCACAAGACTCACCGCATCGGAGCAACTTGAGTCGTACAAGTGCAATGCCCAGACTCATTTTTTTTAGGTACCAAATTTCAAGATAAATTTAAATCTTAATCATATGGAAATGAAAATGGGAAGGTAATAAACAAGTTACCTAGAATTTTTTGTCCCGAGGATGTATGGTTCCATGAGGAAATAAAAATTCGTGGTAATTTCCAAAATGTGGAAATGTGTGGAATCTACGGGTGGATCTATCCAACTTATAATGGAGCATTGGAAATAGGGTTTCTTTGAAAATAAAGTGAGCATTGGTACTTTCTTGAGAGTTTGGAAGCATAGGATGAGGTGTTACAATGAAAATTGATCTATTAATTTTTTTTTATTTAACCTACCAATGTGCTCTCAAGGATAGTTATATGCATCGGTTTGTCATAATCAATAACACCTGTTTTCTTTGATTGATGTTTTTTTTGTTATAACTTATGATGGTTCATTTGAAAATATAATGATGCGTGCTTTATGTTTTAGTTGTGCATCGATGCGTATGTACTATATATGCGCACAAAAAATAACTCTGCAAAAACCTCTGATTGGTCGCCTCCTCTATAAACAATGATAGTGTGTTTGAAAATTTAAGCAGTGTAGTATGTTTTAGGTGTGCACCAATGCGTATGTAACTTAAAGGATCCTTAGTAAAAAAAATTCATCAAAACTTCCAGTCACTCACCTCACATAATAACCTCTGCTATAAATAACTATGGGATAAATTTTTCAGGGAGGTTCTTTAAAAGTATCCACTAGAAAGTGTTATTTTTGTAGTGGAAAGTTTAGTTTGATGAAAACAAATGTAGTATAAAGGATGTGTAAAACCATAAAAAGGTAGTGGCTACAAAGTATTTTGATTGAAGAAACATGACAACAAACTCTAGTGGTTAAAGAGCCAATCATGGTATTATAAATTTATAGAAGCATAATCAATCACAATTCCCTCTTCTTCAAGGAAACAAGTATATGTATGAAACTTTTGTTTGAGAATGCAACACAAAAAATGTTAGAGAAGGTGAAGTGAAACTAAGAAAGAAAATAATTTTAGTGCAAAGTGACTTTTTTCATCATATGAGTTCTTCATCATGGAGAAGTTTATTGTATTTCATTACTTAGAATACAAATCAAATATGCTATAAACATTTAGAGACTTTAGGGATCTTTGGTTGAGAAGCAAAGAGGAAACAAAATCAAAGTTCTAAAAAATAATAACAATGGTGGAATCACATCCAAGGATTTATACATGTATTGAAAGCCATGTGGAATTCCTACACAACTAAAGTTTTCATCTACAAACTCAACAACATGGCGTTACAGATAGAAATAATAACACTACTAAAGGCATGACAAGTTTAAAATAAAAACTCTACATTTTTGGGTTGATTCTGTACATACAACAAATTTATTTAATAAAAGTTCAACTAAAATTAACTAAAATTGTCTAACATATCACACCTAAAAAAACATCTAGTGTTAAGAAACCACACGAGACTCATACCCAAAGTAACCGGACCAATGAATATGTAATCAGACGAATGAATATGTAATCCACAACAGTCATGTAGGATATGGTTTTCTTAAGGTCTCTAATCAACCTACTCCGTCTACATTCTACAGTTTAAGTATATCCCCACACGGTTGAAGAATCTTATGCATTATTTTTAGGACTAATTCCCCATACCTCATTGTGTCCAATCAGATTATATCAAACCATTTTTGTTGAGAGAAGTCAAAATAAATTTTAACGAGTTTACTACATGAGTTAGGGCCATTTTTCACCGATATTTATTGGACCTAATGGTTAAGAACATGTGTTTCCTCCTAAAAGATCATAAGTTCAAATCAAAGAACTATTTTAAAATTGAACCAATCAAATTAATATTTATTAAAATATATTTCCATCATTAACCGATTTAAAACTTACTAAAAAAAATCCAAACGCCTTATATCTCATCAATTAAAAAAAATAGTTAAAAAAATTACACCTTACATGACTCTTAGATTTGCTATAAATACTTTGTATGATTCGAGGGGGTGCTGGATCCAGAGATTCGACGTGGGCTGGAATAGGTACGTGAAACCTTCCATGATATAATTAGCTTATTGCCCATGAAATTTGCTAGGGTTTCGAACACCTATTCTGATTTCGTTTCACCTCACCTCCCTTGAATTCACGCCCGAGGCCCACAAATTTGTCTATACTATTAACCTCCAATATTCCTCAATATATTTCCTTGTGTTTCCCCAAATACCTATATTTGTCAAAAGTATTAAACGCCTTAATATTCTCCAATATATTTATTTGTCTTTTAATTGATTTTTTATCCTCAATACAAATATATTTATTTGTCTTTTAATTGATTTTTTTATCCTCAATATGAATATACATGATATTATCTCGAGTTAGGGATGAAACTCTCATACCTTTTCTCCATTCAAACTCAACTCTTTCATACTTTAAACACGTGATAAATATGGACTTGATTAGGAGACTATTCAATCAAAACTCATAAGAATATACCATTAAATGTTTTGAAGGAAACTTAAACATAATGAATGGTATACAGGAATGTATAAAGAAGAAAAATGAGAAATGAAAAAAAATATAAATCAAAGCTAAATTCATCTACTTAAGAATCAACAATGTCTCAATTGATACTCATAACAAAATAAACTCTTTGGATAAGATGGTAAACTTTTTGGATAAGATGGCACTAGATGAAGAAATATAGAAGCCCTATGGTTTGGTTAAGGAAAGGTCATAAAAACAATAATTTTTTTACAAATTTTCCTAAGCTAAGAAATCATATAACACCCAATTAGGGATCGAAGATGCTAAGGAATAAATTACATAGGGTTTAAGGTGGTCATGAATTAGTATAGTGTCATCTCTAGAGAGTTCAAGAGTGAAAACATAACATATATTATGGAAGTTCTTCCACACTTAACAAAATGTTTAATAAAAATAAAAATGAAGAAGTTGTAGCACTTATAATTAATGAAGAATTAAAAAAGGGTTTTGATTCTTTGAAAAATATAAAGTCCATAAACTAGATAAATGGCCAATAGAAATTTTCACGAGCTTCTATCATATTCTTATGAGAGAATTTGTATTTTTTTGGAAGAGTCTAGGAGGACAATGAAGGTGTTGAGGCCCCTCAACACTATTGTTGTGTGCAGATAGTGACAAGGATGTGCAAATTACAATAACTTAATAATTATGTGTTAAGTACATAGAAAGTGGATTCTAGAGCTAGAGAAACTAAACCCTAAGGTAACTTTACCATTCTCAAACTCTAAGTTATTCATGCAAAAAAGATAACAAGTAAAAAAACATTACATTAAACATGAAAAAAAAACTTTAAAATGTAATGAATGCTTAATTATCAATTAATAGGAAAATAAAACACTTGTGTGATGAATATTATGAGCTCCAAATCCCATCCTTAGGACTAGACCTTGGATTCCCTGGTGTGTATGGAAATAGTTACATTTTTTTTGTAAGACTAGTCAAAATGCCATGAATCAATAGTTTCAAGGTGATACAAAATACCTTTATATCCAAATTTAGATAATCCATCATCTTTTGATTTTCTTATAGGAATTTCTTTCTATAAATTTTTTTATAAATAATATCTAAAATTATTGTAAAGAGGATTAATCTCATCTTATCAAGTTGTATTTCCTAAAAGTAGTTTGTATTTTTAAATGATAGTGTGATTTCTTATGATGTTATGATGTGGGAGTGGCCTAGGAATCACTTCACAACGAAAAGACAAATAAAATCTCCGCTTTGGTCACTAATTATGCCGATAGGCATCCCCTCTATCAGAATTACACGATTAATCATGTTTTTAATTACTATGCTGGCATATTCTTCATCTCGCATCCAAATCAATGAATAAGATTGCAAGAACTAACTCCCTTGCATTTATAAAATCGTACGTTTATCATGTTTACTTTTTCACTTTTACTAAACATGATTAAAAAATTACTATAACAATATATGAGTGCCACACGTTTATTAAAATTATTTATTTTATTTATATGAGATATGCAGCAGATTACAGGCGCCACATGCAGGTCGCTTCATATTCCTGGAGCGTTTTGGTTTCTATGGATACGAATGCACATGCGACGTGCAGGCAGGCCGCTTCATATTCCTGAAGCGTTTTGGTTTCTGATTTTGCATGACCAGGTTCGCCAAACAAATATTGGTCGCTTCCCCAGTGACAGTGACGCCATAATTGATTGTTGCAAGAGAGATGGCTCTGGTCATAATGGCTGCGATTTCATCTGAATCTTATTTCTTTATTTTTAAGTTTTGTTATATCATTATCATCTGTATGCAGGCGGCAGTGTTTACACAGTGGAATGGCGAATCCGATGGTGATAACAGGCCGACCTTAAATCTGGTAGAGGTATATCGTTTTAGGGATTAATTTTCCTTTAGTGTGTATAATGTGATCATAGAAGCAGATCAGGTGAACTTAATTCACCGTCCTGCCCATCGATTTGGTTGTGTCATTAGGCAGGGTCGTTCACAAAGGGAATGGATTGCGCGGTGAAAATAGTGGAGTCGGGCTGGTTCCGGCTGAGTTCCCAGGAAATAAGCAGGGCGTTCCTTTTGCGCAGTTATCGTTGGGCGACATCGTAAGCTTGCGCAGAATGC
>JASDQU010739277.1:136402-151290 GCA_032191745.1 Picea mariana | reverse complement strand
AGGGATCTTAATTTTTTGTATTTCAGACTCAAAATTAAAAGAATATGGAACCTTATCAGCAGATTTATCAGAAACCTTTACCTAATTTGAAGGGGCTTCTTGATCCTTTTTTTGTTCAACAGGAGGCTGACTTTCTGGAGTTTGATGCTTGACAGGGGCAACAGTCTTCTTGGGAGGAGCTAATGCTTTCACCTTTGAAGGATTTTCTTGTTGATCCTCTGATGTCTGATCCTTTTGCTTAATAGGGGTAGCAGTCTTTTCAGGAGAGGTTGGTGCGTCTTGTTGAGTAGCATTAGATTTGGATCGGAGGTTATATCTATTTTTATCTTCTGTTGTGAAAATGCCATCACCAAGAAGATCATCTTCTGTCTGTTCAGTCATCAATGATTCCTCATAGTCATGTTGTGTTAGATAAGATTTCCCTGTCTCTTCTCCAACACAATGAATGTCACCTTCTCCATCTTCTTTATCTTCACCATTATCTTCGTCCATCACAACATTTTGAAGAGGGACCTGTATCCTCTGATCTTCATTAGAATTCTTTTCTCTTTGCAGGATCTGAGTTGGCTGATTATTCCTTCTGAAGTTATTTGGATTTTGGTTTGGATTTCTGCCTGCAGAGTCATAAGTTCTTCTTCCCTTCATAGGCTGTTTATTTTCGATTTTGAGCTTAGATATCTCAGAGGTTAGAGACTCTAGCATCTTGGCCATTTTATCAAGTTTTGGATCAACATTTGATGAAGATGAGGCCTCATTCTTTGGTCTTCTCTTATCAGAATCTCCTTTTCGCTTCTGAGAGGCCAGAATATTAGATTCCACCTCAAGGGAAGAATCTTGCATGAGAGATAATGTTGGTGACCTCCTTTCTCTCAACAGAAAACATAAATCTGAATCAAAAGCATCAGAATATGTGATCTTGGCAGAAGCATTTGATGGTTTAATCTCAGTTGGTATTTTTCCATACATCCGGTTAAACCTCTTAGTGAAGTCAGAGACTGACTCACTACTTTGTTTCCTCAAGTTTCTAAATTCTGTGATGTAGTAAACAAAATCTCTTCTGTCACCCCAATGTTTCAGAAATGTCTCATCCAACTGCTCAATTCCAGCAATGGAACCAGCAGGGAGTTCTTTGAACCATTTCCTAGCATGGCCATCTAGGCTTTGGACAAAGACTCGTGTCCACACATCTTCTTGTTCAATATTGAGGTTCTCTCCATAACTGTAAAAAGCCTCAATATGTTCTTCAGCAGACACATCGCCTCCGCCTGTGAATTTAGGCATATATTTCTGATAGTCTCTCGTTGGCATGGCTGCTACTGGATTTGGCAATATGATTAGTGCATACCTAGCAGCTAGGATTTGTTGCATCTTAGTCAAAGGAGGTGGTGCTGCCATGACTGTCAGAGGTGGGGAAAATGATATTTTCTTCTTCAAATCTTCAACATTGGAGGAATCCGAAAGAGGTGAATCTTCTAAAGGGAAAGAGGTCTGATAAGAGGATCTGTAAAAATTTGCAAGCTGCCTAGCTAAATTTTCTTCACCCTTAGCAGATAGCTCTTGGAGGAGATGTTCAACAGCAAGGAGGCTAGTATAAATGTTCAAGTGATCTTCTTGTTGCTGAGAGTGGAAAGACTCAAGGGAAGAAGAGCTGTGGCTTCTTTCTAAAGTCTTAGATGTTTTTTCAATCAAATTATAGTCTATCAATTTATCATCACTAGGATTTTTCTGTTGATCAAAAAGAGTTTATTCTTCTACAATATTTACAGTTGTTTTTTCATCAGTGTTCTTTGAAAAGAACTCAATTTTTTCTGTAGTAGATTTGCTAGAAATGAAAAGAGTATTCCCTTTTGTATTTGAAGTTTGACCTTGAATCGTATTTCCCTTCCTGAGAATTGATTCTGGATTGGACACTGGTTTGATCGGTGATTCTTGAGGATTCTCCCTAGTACTAATCCTCTTAGGAGCCAGGATGAACTTGTGGAGTCGCCAGATAGATGATTACAACCAACTGAAAGTGTTTAATCTTTGTCTGTCATCAAAGATCAGCTCGGTGTCATATCCCAGGAAAGTAGATCTTGAATTCCGTCTCCCCGGCAACGACGCCAATTTGTTATCGAACCAAGAAACTCCTTAGGGTCATAGACTAAGGATGCTTGGTAACTTAGAAATAATGGTTTTATGTGTTTGGGACAATGGGGTCTTTAATGATTTATGTAAGAAACAACTTATCACACATCTAAAGATACAGTGCTTTCAGGAAACAATAATCAGATCCAATAATTGAAAAAGAGGATGGAGAACACTATTCTTGATTTGCCACTACAAGGAAATGTAGGGCTTAATACAAGACAGAGGGAAATCCTTTAATCTCAAGTATATGAGTTCAATAAAGAGATAACAGTCTTTATGAACTAAAATAAATTGAAAGAAAAGTACAAAAAATGAAAGATGGACAATTCTGATATTGCAAACAAAAGGAAACTGAACTTTATTTTTGCAAAAAGAGTCTATACAGTGGCATAAAATATATACCAGTTTGAACCCTTATCTCATATCAAAAATAGGCATTTATAGCCTCTTACAATATGTTTTACAGATCCTAAAAACATGGATCTGTATTTAATAAAAGTAATTCAAAACTAACTAAACAACTTGAAGATAAAGACTAAACAACTAAACTTAGCACTCGAATTGTCCTTTATCTCAGAAATTCGCCATCTGCATCCTTCAGCTCCTGGAATCTTTGATGCGATGCAATGTGGCAAAAAAACTATCTTGACAGTTGGATTTCTCCAACATTCATGGTCGATATTTGAGGAAGTTTGTTTTACATGTGGTTTCCAAAATTCCTCAAATCTCTAATGTCAAATCCTTTGCAAGCAATTTTCATTCCCTTGATACGCTGGAACTCCTTCATGACCTGTTAGAAATGACCTGTTCTGTCCTTGGCTTCAAAAAATGTTTTTCCAGCTTTCAACAGCTAACTCGTTTAATATTTCGCTGGTTAGCTGGTGAAAGTGCTGCCTTTCACCAGCTAAAGGGTCATAAAATATCGCTTTGCACTGGTGAAAGCCCTGACTGTGCCCAAAATAAGTTTTCACCTTCAAAATTTTGATTCCATCAAAACTCAGTGTGTCTCCGATTTCTCACCTTGCATATTAACAGCTACTTGAGCAAGTACCTTCAGATCTAGAAGGGATTTTTTCCTTTGTTTTTGTTTCAATCTTCTTATCTTCCTTTTAAGGCGTTTGGCAAGCCACCACAGACTATTGTAATCTTTGGTGAGTTTTTTATTTCTTTTCTTCTCTTTAACACTTTCCTAAGCCAATTTCTCAAACACAGCATTAGTTTTAGCGAAGTTATTAGACAACTTCTTATACCTTTATTTGATTACCCATTCCAAAACCTCTTGCTGAGCGATTACCTCTTTCAGATGCTTGATTTTTTGAGACTTCTTTGACTTGGAGCTTTTTGATGTTTCTCCTCCCTCTGTATGAGTGAAGGTCTCATAGTTTTGTGCACACTCAGTTGACTGCTCAGGACTCTTGGTGACAGGGCATTGATCTTGTTGCTCTGATTTTGAATCTGTATAGGGTAAGTTTAATATATTGATTCTCTTCTCTGTAGGCTACTCTGTGGGCCGTTATGTAGTGGTCTCAAAGCTTAACCTTTTCTTCGACCTGTGGGGCTTCACTCCAGAAATTATGTCTTCTGGAGGTCCTGGCAGGGTCCTCCTCTTCCTTGAACTACTTTGAGGAGTCAATTGTTTCATTGAACCTTTCCTCTGTTCATTTGCAGGCTGAGTCTATGTTTCAAAACCCTCCCAGAATAGAAAATGCTCCCAGCTCCTTCCCTACTTTTTTAATTTCTCCAGAATGATTAATTTAATGAGGCCGAAGTGGCACAGAGTATTCTTCATGCTCAAGGGTTTAGCCCTGATCTTCTTGCAAACCTTATTTAAACTCTTATGTAGGAAAAAAGGTAAATTGAGGAGAGTCTTGCCTATGAAATGGTCCAGGAGTTTGAAGTGATACATCATGAGTTTGTCATACTTGCCCTCCGAGGTAATGTACAGTTGGATGCCCTTGAACAACTCCTGCCATTCCTCTTCTAGATAAGAAACCAACATACCCTTTTTCTATGCATTGTGCCTGAACTCTTCTTTCAAATAAGCTCTGAAATTCAAATTTTTAGGGGCAGTTGTTTTGAACCAACTCTGGCCCGTTCTTGGTAGGCTGGTTGCTGTAGCAATGGCAGCTTCATCTACTATTATTTCTAAGGACCCAACACGGGCCTTATTCCCATCTAAAGTTTTGGAAAAATCTTCTGCTGTAGACTGGTGGCAACCATTTTGCAACCTTTCAACGAATTCAATACACCCTGTGTTTGAAAAATGCTTCTGGACTTCAGGATGTGTCTGTAAAAAAGATAGGTTGTTCTGCTCTTTCTTGAGTAGAGAACCACTGTGTCTTCTCGACATTCTGTATCTTGAAAACCCCAACAATTTTGTATATCAACCCCTGCAACTGTTGTTCGAGACGAGGTTTTGCACTGTTGAAAGCACTCGGGAGTTGGCTCTGTTTTGAAACATTTGAAACTTTAACAAGCCTTCGTGAACAATATGTGATATGGAAGCAATGATCCGATTTGATGCTTCAGCTTGGTAGTATAGCCTCTGTACCTGGGTTGCGGAATTCGAAATTGCCATTTCCGATGCCATGAGTGTGTAGCATGCATCACTGAACAAGATCTGCATCGTAATCCTATTTTGACGTGCAAAACTGAGTCTCCATCATTACCCACTTTCATCAGCGCATGATTTGGATTTGCATGACGTGGGATGATCTTATCATCATTTTCTTTTAGAAACGTGGATAACACGCACGTGATTCCCGCTTTCTCCAGCCAACGGCCCATGGAAATCACCCCTTAGTTGTTGATACTTACTGCTTTCACCAGCGCATGATCCTATGGAAAACCCCCTTTAGCTGTTGAAAGTCTTCACTTTCACCAGCGCACGATCCTAAAGAACTACTCCGTAGCTGTGGAAAGTCTTCACTTTCATCAGCCCACGACCCGCGACAATGCTTTTTTGGATATTTTGGAATTGAACACTTTCACCAGTGCACAGACCTATGAGAGAGGCTCCTTAGCTCTTGGAAGTTGCCACTTTCACCAGCTAACACTCATCTTTTAGACACACGTTAGCTGTTGAAAGTGCATTATGAAAATTTTGAAAAGAAGACTTTTATGGATCATCTTATTTTCTAAGACAAAAACCAAAACCTAAGTTTTGCAGCTAGAAAAACTAAAAATGAATTGAGAAAACTACCAATAGCCAAGCTATCCATCACAAAATGCAACCAAATGGACGGGTTCATTTTGGGAGCTAACACGTTGGAGTATATTTAGTTTGTACTATTGCATAGATCGAAATTGTATGTCTCGTGGCTATGTTCAAATTTGAGTCTTTAACACATAGATCCACAGTGTATTTTTGGTGGCTATGTTCAGATTTGAGTCATATTGGCATGGANTTATGCTTTGAGTCATTTTTATTCTGAGTATGGGAATGCCTACCTCAGTGATGATATATTATTGTACTATATTTCCTTGTTTGTTGGCAGGTTTCTGACCAACTGTTTCTTGTTCCCTACACACACTCGACAAAGTATTTCAGCTGTCACTCTATTCTAACTTCATACTTTGGGGGGCTCTCTGTTACACATTATTTTAGTTATCCCTATGACCGTTAATTATGTAAACCTATCTGTTTCCTTTAGAGGGGTCAGTGGCCTAAGTTCTTGAAGACAGAAGGGAGAAGAACTTTTCCTGAGAAAAGAAGTTGCATTTTCCCTTGTAAAAACCCTGTAAAAAAGAAAGTTCGCAGGTTGCTACATAAGCAGGGTGCGAGAATGCCTGATTCTCGCAGGTTGCACCATAGCTAGGGTGTGATATGTTCATAGGTTTCTCTATAGGTAGGGTGCGAGAATGCCTACATGTGGGAAAAACAAGCGTTTTCTTGAATCTTCTAGAAGGAGAAACTTCTATGGTGAGGTGGCATCCGAATGGTTTGGATATTACTCGCTTTCATGATTTAGTGGGATCATCCTAACCTCCTCACCTTATCCTCTTCAACTTATAAAAGGAGAGGTGTTCTCATGGAGAAAGTTATCTTTGGTTAGCTTGGAATTATTAGCTTGGATAGAGTGGTTTTGAGTTTTTCCTTTGTCAAGATAGATTGTGAATACTATCAGATTTGTGCCCTCAAAATTCTTGGAGTGAAAGTGTGTGGGGAACAAAGGACAGTTGGAAGGGACCTTACGACATCAAGGCCATGGTTGTAATCTCTCTTTCACATTCAATATGATACACTAATATGATTCTTTCCTATAAAGCTTGTTGTGTTTTATTGTATGATTCCTTGATCACATACATAGGTTAATATTGAGTTTATGCTATTACTATAACTTTGGTTGGTTGTGTTCTTTTGCAGGCTCATCATTGTATGAGCATTGGAACGGAGCTAGGATGGCGATGGCGAGCGGAGGTGACATTTAAATGGTATGTCACCTATCCCTCTTTAGTTAGTAAATTCAATATCTAAAACTTAAGGAAAGCATCATGTTCTAGTGTGTTTTGTTCTAGATCCAGGTGGATCTAGTGAGATCTGTTAGTATCTGCACCTACCGATTAGTCTGATAACACTAAGGGGCTCGAGTTAGCAGATGCTTCTCTTTGTGCAGTAGCAACAACAATAATAAGAGGAGGGGTGAGGAAATCTTCTGTGGTCCTGGGTATACGCCAAGGTATAGCTGAAGGGTAGAGGGGAGTGACAAGGATTTCTCCCTCCAATCCCAGACCAGGAGGGGAAAACTCAGCATGAACACTTCTGAAATTTAGGAAACAGGAAACTTCAGAAAAAGGTCTGCTAGGAAGCTAAGAGGAAGAAAATAGAGTTTCTACATAAGGAGATGGAAAATTACTTGGTTCAGTGGTGGAAATTTCTCCTTCAGAGGCCTTTTCTTTTCTGATAATCACCTCTGAATCAGCTTCAGGTGTAGCTAGAGGCAGATGTGGATGGGACCGCGTGTGTCTACCTCTTGAAGCCACAACTAAAACAACAGGTTTGCAACAATGGAGTCGTGAAAATGGAGTCTCTATGTGCACAATAGCAATCTCGTAGGGCTTTGATGCTTGATGCACCTTCAGAATCATAGGCTCGATGTCGTTCGATCCCAGGGAAAATTTCCATCTTTGTCCCCGGCAACGGCGCCAAAAATGTTGGCGTCAGAAGTCACTCCTAGATTGTAGCAGGAGTAAGCCTGATGCCCATCAGTTTATGCCACTATTTGTTGATAAAGGGTGATGAATGGAAGTAAAGTTAGAACAATATCATTCTAACTCAGAAACTAGGCCAGGCATGCACAAGCAGATGAGGTATTGGTTTAACTTCAGACAGTAAGTTGTAATAAGGGTGAGTAGGAGGAAGACTTCTATGACGAAATGTGAAGGCTTGTTGTAGGCATTGAGCTTCTAACAGCCTATAGAAGAAAACTTTGAACATAAGAACCTCTTATATTCAAAAGAAGAAACAATAAAAGAACATAACAACGTTATAATAAATCCTTTATCATAACACAGTCATGACGATTCATAGGAATCAATCAATCATGAGCCCTTTTAGTATGAGATCAAAACTAGATGAAAAAGGGAGTTGCCTTACATTGAACAAAAAAATTTCATATGCAGATACATAGCCAGGAAAACTAGTGCTTCATCAAAACATTATAGTCGGGAGCTCTGCTCTACCATCCATCCTCACAAAAATACAAAAACTAAGTATATATACTCAGAGAAATTCGCCAACTTGGCAGCAGGAGGGTAGGTGAGACATTAAAGACCAAATTAGTGTGTGCAGGATCCTCTTGTCAGACAAGGACATCAGATCGACATGGCTTCTTTAGGAAAACCTGCACATAGGACGATCTTGGGTAGACTGCCTGCCAAAACCTCCATGCCTTACATTTAAGGAGTGAGGAGAGGTTTCAACCATTTCCTCCTACCTTTATTTACCTCTAGCAGGGATCAGGATCGAGGTTAAGTTGAATTGGCACTTGGAGAATGCAACGATGCCTCTTGCAGCTAAACCCGATGCTTTGGCCCTTTGCACATATATTTCTATCACCCCAAGTGACCATGGGCTGTGGCCCTGCTCCTATCTTCAAAGGCGCTTTTTACATTTCGCGTTTCGGCAATTCCAGTTGCAGCGGAGGAGAGACCCCCTATCTTTCAGAGTCTCGATAGCCAAAATGACGAAACAACTAATCCGCAATCAATGGCCAGATTTGATTTAATATGGACAGTCACGATGAACCTTAATGTATTTCAGGGATTCTCCCACTGGGAGTTATCATTCCTTTGCTCTCGACCCTTGTATTTCAAAGTCTCGGTAGCCGAAATGGCGACCAGACTTAATCAGGCGACATGTGTCCCGATTGGATCAGATGACCATGATCATTTCGACATTTCAGGACCTCCCTCACCACATGATAAACATTGGCGCCCTTTCCCTAGCCCTGCTTCCTTTGTGACCAAGCACCAAGACCGTGGTCCCACCTCATGGGTTCTTTTACATTTCACATTTCGGCGATTCCAAATGAAGTGGAGGAGTGACCCCTTGTCTTTCAAAGTCCTGGTAGATGAAATGCCGAAATGGCTAATATGCTATCAATGGCCGGATTTGATTTAATATGGATGGTCAGGATGAACCTTAATGTATTTCAGGGATTCTCCCACTAGGAGTTCTCGTTCCTTTGCTCTCGACCCTTGTATTTCAAAGTCCCGGTAGCTGAGATGGCTACCGGACTTAATTAGACGCCATGTGTCCCAACTAAATCAGACGACCACGATCATTTCATAAATTTGGCCTTAAGGGATGAGCCCATACACTAAAACTTATGCAACTCTGTGGATCTGGCTTACCCGATGACGGTTGATCTGCTCCATTAATGGATCTTCACCGCTAAAAAGAAAAAATGCCCACCTGCTTGATTTTTAACCTGAAAATAGAGGTTTTATGCATGTTGTGCTTGGGCGCTCATGACTGCGACCTTGGATAACTTCGTTTGATGGGTCTTCAGCCCCATTTCATCTATTTCTCACCAAGGAACCAAATTCAGAGAGAAGCTTCCCCCTTACAAGAATATGTGCTAACACAATGAAGTACACATGCAAATTGCGAGAAACATAGAAATACAACAATACATTATTCCACCAAACACTAACTCCATCTACAATTTGATTGTGGAAAATAAACAAAACACTATTTAGATCCCCAAAACGACCCTGGAAATACAAAAGGATGTATTGACATGAAAACTTAAAAAATAAGCCATTTGGAATAAGTGGACGGCCACCAATGTCCACTTGGATGTTGTGTAAGGCTTGAAGACAACCACATAAGTGCAAAACCCACAATTACAATGAAATGTCCCCATTACAAAGAAATGTGTTGAATTGAAAACTGTCAAGATGAGCTAGTTGGAATTTGGAACAAGTGGGTGGCCACCAATATCCACCTGGATCATTCATCAAACATTTTTCGACGGTATGTTTCTCCTAATAAGTGTTTGTAGAATTTTCTCACTAGTGGAATATCTTGTGCATCCAAACTCGATCTTAATTTATGATCCTACAAAATTAAATGAACAATTATTCAAATGCACGTGCATAAATGGCATAAATTCAATTAGATAAATCAATCATAAATAAAATAGACTTACTTCAAGGAACATACAAATATGCAAAGAATAAATTTCAAGTATATGATTTCATTCTACTAATTATTTTAATATTTCCCTACATGATTCAAACTCTTTTCAATGGATGTTAAAAATAAAATAAAATGGTTTCTTAGGTACCTTTGGTACTGGAAGCATTATCTTTCTTATTCTTTCTTTTGGTTCCCCTCTTTTCTTAAGCAATAGATTGTATAGGGTTTATCTTTTTAAGAAATATATATTTATAGTGTTTGTTTAGTTGTATATGTGGATTTTGGTATCCATTAAAATGACACCACTCATTGCATAAAATCCCAAACAATGTAATGTTGTTATTGTTAGTGAATTTATCAAAAAACATTTCCGTAGTATATAGTTTTTACTATACAAGAAAATCACACCAGGGTGCATTATACACTCAAATTCACTTATTTTCAATCATATGTATGGACATATAGTGAGAGAGTGGAACTTGTCCTAAGAAGACAAAAATTATTAAGGATGTAAATGATAATGATGGCTTGGTCATCAATTCATCTAGAGTGGTGCTTGAATTTAATGAGAGGGGTAAATTGTTTATAGAGATTTGAGGAATAAAGTGGAAAGAACTTGTAGATGTAATTTCCACTTACAATACAAAAATCAATTTGGTGATTTGAAGAATCAAGTTATATTTATGAAGCCAACATTCCCTAGGAGCTAAATCCTTATGAATTTTGTAGGAGCTAAATCTTTATGAATGGCAGTAACAAATACATTTACACTAATGGAAGGCTCTAATGTTGGCTTTTCCTATTATTGAAAACTTTTTATCTTGGAAAGTGGGAAGTGGAACTTTCTTAACATAATATCTTGTATTACATTTGTAACTGATTAGGAAACCTACTCTCAATATGGTCTAAAAACGGGGTGAAACAACAATATAAAGTCAAGGGTGGCTTTCTTGAGATGACCTTGGTCTAGAAGGGGATTAGGCGATGACCTTCATCCCCAAGGAGATTAGGCGAGATGGTAAACTATGTATTTGTCCAAGTTATTTAAATCACATACTAAGCTAAGTGATAATCCTCATGAATTAGTATGGTGACGCAACAAGCATGGTGCCTCATACACAACATAGATGGGAGATCTTGCACTAATTCCAATAAGTAATGACGAAAAAAAAAGGCATTGGAGTAGTACTTTGTGGATCAAAGCATCATTAAACACTTAATTACTAATGTGGTTTGCTCTTTTAATGAAATAGAGTTTTTACTTAGGACTTTCTTTTGAAAAGAGGCAAGACGGGACTAGGACATTGCTGGTTGTGGTGTAGTCTGGAGGAAACGAAATCAAACATCCTTTTACAATGCCCTATAGTATTTAGGCTTAGAGAGAAATTGAATTCTCACTAGGTTATAATATTTATGATAGGGTGAATCAATTAATTCCAAATTTGAAGCTTGGTTTAGTTGAAAGGTTTGGAGAGATTGAATTCTCACTATCAATATTTATGGTAGGGTGAATCAATTCATTCCAATTATCTTCTATTTTAAGAACGAACATGTATTATAGATGTATTATAAAAAATTAATTAAGAAATATTGTAACTAACCTATACTTATAAAAAAATGAAAAAATGAAATTAAATATCTTGAAATTAAATATTGTAAGATATTTATAATTAGTAATCCTTGTGACAATTTTTCAGACACTACTGGAATCGTTGTTGCTGTTCTTATCTGATGTTTCTATCTTTTTTTCTTCAGAAGAAGAAATCTCCTCAACCAAATTATATCGGGCGGCTATAGCCTCTAGATGCTTCTGCAAGTATTCTTTCTTGTCGGTGCATGGATCTACCACATCAGGGGCAAAACGTAGCTTCTTTTTCACCTTCTGTTTTTCGCCTGTGAAAACCTTAAACCATGAATTCGACTACACACATTTTCGCACTCACGATAAAATGAAATTACATATACCTGTAGGACGGGCGATGCATGATGGCAGCGCATTTGTATCTTCCTTTTTCTTGCTTTCCACAGCTCTCACGGACGAATTTTCAACGAATTCTAATGGCGGTACGGAAGGGGCAATGTCAGAAGAAGAAATCTCCTCCTCAAGCAAATTATATCTGGCGGCAATAGCCTCTAGATGCTTCTTCAAGTATTCTTTCTTGTCGGTACAGGGATCTAGAACATCAGGGGCAAAACGTAGCTTCTTTTTCACCTTCTGTTTTTCGCCTGTCAAAACCTTAAACCATGAATTTCACTGCACACATTTTCGCACTCATGTTAAAATGAAAATACATATACCTGTAGAACGGGCGATGCATGATCGCAGCTGATTTGTATCTTCCTTTTTCACGCTTTCCTCAGCTCTCACGGACGAATTTTCAACGAATTCTAATGGCGGTAGGGGAGGGGCAATGCCAGAGGAAGAAATCTCTTCCTCAGCCAAATTATATCGAGCGGCCATAGCGATTAGATGCTTCTCTAAGTATTCTTTCTTGTCGGTGCAGGGATCTACCACATCAGGGGCAAAACGTAGCTTCTTTTTCACCTTCTGTTTTTCGCCTGTCAAAACCTTAAGCATGAATTTCACTGCACACATTTTCGCACTCACCTTAAAATGAAAATACATATACCTGTAGAACGGGCGATGCATGATCGCAGCTGATTTGTATCTTCCTTTTTCACGCTTTCCACATCTCTCACGGACGAATTTTCAACGAATTCTAATGGCGGTAGGGGAGAGGCAATGTCAAAGGAAGAAATCTCTTCCTCAGCCAAATTAGATCGGGCGGCCATAGCGACAAGATGCTTCTCTAAGTATTCTTTCTTGTCGGTGCAGGGATCTACCACATCAGGGGCAAAACGTAGCTTCTTTTTCACCTTCTGTTTTTCGCCTGTCAAAAACTTAAGCCATGAATTTCACTGCACACATTTTCGCACTCAACTTAAAATGAAAATACATATACCTGTAGAACGGGCGATGCATGATCGCAGCTGATTTGTATCTTCCTTTTTCACGCTTTCCACAGCTCTCACGGACGAATTTTCAACGAATTGTAATGGCRGTASGGGAGCGGCAAYGTCAGAAGAAGAAATTTCCTCCTTAACCAACTTATCTCGGGCGGCCMAGGCCATTATATGCTTCTTYAAGTATTCTTTTTTGTCGGTGGATGGATCTACGAAATCATGGGCGAGACGTACCTTCTTTTTCACCTTCTGTTTTTCGTCTGTCAAAACCTTAAACCATGAATTTCACTGCACAAATTTTCGCATTCACGTTAAAATGAAATTACATATACCTGTAGAAAGGGCGATGCATAATCGCAGCTGATCTGTATCTTCCTTTTTCATGCTTTCCACATCTGTCACTGAGAAATTTTCGACGAATTCCAATGGCGGTAAAGGAGCGGCAGTGTCAGAAGAAGATATCTCCTCCTTACCTAACTTTTGTAGGGCGGCCCAAGATATTTGATGTTTCTTCAAGTAATTTTTCTTGTCGGTGGGGGGATCTACCACTTCAGGGGCAAAACGTACCGTCTTTTTCAGCGTCTGTTTTTCGCCTGTCAAAATCTTAAACCATGAATTTCACTGCACACATTTTCGCACTCGCTTTAAAAAGAAATGACAGATACCTGTAGAACGGGCGATGGATGACGGCCGCTGATTTGTATCTTCCTTTTTCATGCTTTCCATAGCTCTCACGGACGAATCTTCAACGAATTCTAATGGCGACACGGAAGCGGCCATGTCACTCGCTCCTGCCATGAATTTACGTCTTCAAGAAATTCAGAAAGAAATATAACAACAGTAGGCGGGAAAGAGCGGGGGTTAAAGAATTCCTGTTCGTTCGACCTCGCTACCTCGCTCTGTTTTGTTATGATGAATTTGAGAATGAATGAAGAGAATTACATCACGTCTTAATATATCGGAGGATTTGTGAAGTGACGCGACTCGTAACCGGGACCGCTTGACGCTTAATCCTTTCTGCCTGCTCCATCATTTGACGCGCCTCTTCTTAGCACCGTGCTCCGTGCTTAGGTTGGTGAAATGAGCAACCACCAAATCACAACTACTAAACTAAACAGCAACTGTACGGATAACTAGCACAGCCACACATAATTTTGGCTTTTGAAAGTATTTCATATACCAACCTTAATTACGATTTATGTTGGAATTAAAAACCTTAATTACCATTTAAGTTATAATTAAGGTTAGTAAATGAAATATTTTTTCTTCATATGTTTTGGGAATGTCTAAACTAGCAACAATCACATTAATGTAAAAAGTGGTTGATATACGTCGATCGGCGTCATTTTTTCACATTTTTTTAATTAATGGCGGCGGTCCGCGTATATCAACCACTTTTTACATTAATATGGTTGTTGCTAATTGACGGTCGGCATGCATCGCCACAACCATGAATATATTTTGATACAATTTAAATGTAATATTTAAATATTATTTAGTAATTACTTAATTATTATTTAAAATAAAATAATTAAAAATGTAGTTAATATTCATATAAAATTAAATAATTTAATAATAATACTTAAATAATAATAAACAATAATTTAATTATTAAATAATAATAAATTATTATTTCTTTATAAAAAATATTAAAGAATAAATAAATTATTAGAAATTGATTATTTAATTATAGAAAATTAATTAATTAAAAATTATATAATAATATTTATTAATTAATAATAATTAAATTATTAATTTTCAATTGATTATAGATAATAAAATTAATATTAAATAAAAAGTATTTATAAATTAGAAAATAATATAGAGAAATAAAAAAATTAATAAAAAATAAATGCATTATTAAAATAATACAATATATATAAATAAAGAAGATAACATTAATAATGTATAAATACACTAATGTATTAATTAATTAATATCTTAATGTATTAATTAATTAATATATTAGTTAATGTATTAAAAATATTAAATAATAACTAAATTATTAAAATTGATTATTTAATTATCAAAAATTAATTAATTAGAAATTATTTAATAATAATATTTATTAATTAATAGTAATAAAATTATTAATTCTCAATTGATTATAACTAATAAAAGTAATATTAAACAAGAATTATTTATAAAT
>JASDQU010739277.1:107956-120249 GCA_032191745.1 Picea mariana | reverse complement strand
GTTCATCATATAGTGATGACGATTCTATGTGCATATCATTGCGACGCCAGAAATTTCGTTGCATTGTCACAAAGGAAAGAGTTTTGTAACATAATGAGGTATGATCATGAATGTAACATATCAAAGTGGTTTATGTTCATCACATTACGACATTAGCAAATGTTCATTTCATTGACATGTAGGGCTATGTTTGTCACATTGAGACAATGGGTTCTGCACATCACATTATGAGAAGGCATTATATTCGTCACATTGCGACGTTTGAAAATGTTTGGCACATTGCGCAATGAGAGGGCTAGGTTCATCAGAATGCGACGACAAGACTATGTCATAAAGCATAAATATGGTAATATTAAATCATATTAATGATTTTGTTAGTACACACATGTCCTTTATATGGTCGTGACATTGCAACATAGTGTTTTTTCTTATCAAACTATGGCATTAGAATAGGTTTATTACATTTTGATATCGGGTTATGCTTGTCACATTACAACGTTAAGGAATGGTCGTCTCATTGCAATATTGGGCTATGTTTTTCACATTGCGAAATTAGGTTGTTTATGTCACATTGGGACAATGGGTTATGTTTGTCATATTACAAAATTTACAAATGTTTCTCACATTATGCCATTGGGATATTTGTGTCACATTGCAACGAGGAGGCATATGTTTTTCATATTGTGACATTTCAAAATGTTTCGCACATTATGATGTTAGGATATTTGTTTCACATCACATTGCGACAACAGTAAATTTTTGTCACTTTGCGACGACGAAGCTATGTTTGTTACATTCTGGAAATAGGGTTAGGTTCATAACCTTTCTATGTTACTATGTTAGTCAAAATGTGACAATGACGACGAAGCTATGATGGGGCTATGTTCATCACATTGCGACAATAGGACTATGATGGTCACATTGCAACAATACTATGTTACTCATATTGCAACTTTGAATTTACTTTTCATATTACAACATTTGATTATTTTTGTCATAGGACAAGGTTGGTTCATGTTCCACACATTATGGAAAAAATATAACAAAGTGTTTCATTTGTCACAATGGGATGGCCTCCCTACATCAAAATTGCTCCAATTCCCACCCCTGATGCGTTGCACTCCAGGACGAACGACTGCGAGAAGTCTGGAAGGGCTAGAACAGGGCATGTGTTCATAACTCCTTCATCTTCTCAAATGTCCATTGTGACTCCTCTATCCACTGAAAGACACCCTTCTTGGTAAAATATGTGAGCGGTTGTCCTAACTATGAAAACCCCCTGACAAACCTCTTGTAATAAATGCACAACCCAAAGAAGCTCCTTAACTCTATCAAACTCCTGGGTGTTGGCCAATCCAAAATGGACCTGATCTACCTGAACCTCCTGTGCACTGATGATGTGGCCCAAGTAAAGAAACTCAGTCATCCTAAAATCACACTTGGACTCTTTGGGATACAATGACTGCACCTCCATGATGCTCAATACCTCCTCCAAGAGTCCCATATGATCCTGCCATGTCTTGTTGTAGACCAAAATTTCATCGAAGAAAACCAAAACTGATTTCCTCAACTGCCCACTGAAAATGTGGTTAATGAAAGACTGGAATGTAGTTGGGGCATTGGTTAGCCCGAATGACATAACTAGAAACTCGAAATGGCCAAAGTGGCACCGAAATGCCATTTTATCTATGTCTTGTTCTCTGATGCTAATATGATGATATCCAGAGTGTAGATCAATCTTCGAGAAGAAAACTGCCCCATGCAGCTCATCCATCAACTCGCCAATGCGAGGGATAGGATATCGGTTTTTGATGGTTTTCTTATTCAAATCCCGGTAGTTGATGCACATCCTCATGGTACCATCCTTCTTCAGGACTAAGACAAATGAAGAGGTGAATGAACTGCTACTAGGTCTAATGTGTCCCATTACCAATAATTCCTTGATTTCTTTTTCTATAATAAGAGGAACATTTTAATGTTTATAATAAGAGGAACATTTTAGAGGCCCTGGGTGCTGGTAGCCAACAAGATATTCCCAAGAAGATGAAAATTATACCACCCTCTCAAGTGGTTGACCTGAAAGAAGAAGAACCTAAAGAGAAAATGAGCATGGAGATGGTTGAAGGTGCAACCAAGAACGAAGAAGTTGGTACAGGAAGCCTGCCACAAAGTGAAAGCAACGCAAGGGTTTTCAGCATCAAGAAACACATATTCAACAAGACACCTTGGGCAATATATCAATCCAATGAATACTTGATGAACCAATATGATGTAAAAGGAAGTATGGACAATAGTGAGATAAGAGACATGTTTCCCAAAGTAGAGAATATCTCCCAGCATAAGACATCCTTGTTCTCAATCAGAGATGTGGAGAGAAATACGTTTAATATAGCAATGATAGATGATGATAAAGTGTCTGAAATCAAGATGAACTATGAGAATATTGGTGCCCCAGACAAAGTAAAGTTTTACAGGAATGCTAGTGACATGCTATACTCAGACTATCTAAGATTACGTATGAAATTTTCAAGGTTGACAACACATGCTCTCAAACTAGATGGGAAATTGAAACATGATAAAG
The DNA here is from genome assembly GCA_032191745.1 of Picea mariana. NCBI lineage: Eukaryota > Viridiplantae > Streptophyta > Pinopsida > Pinales > Pinaceae > Picea > Picea mariana. The sequence continues at coordinate 117,668 of JASDQU010739277.1, read as the reverse complement.
CATCCAACAAATCCTGGCAGACACGGGTCAAAATATTGGAGTCTGAAGGCCCTCAAGGAGTAAAGGATTCTTTAGATGAGAAGGACAAGATAATCCAAGGTCTGAAGAAGAAGATAAATGTGTCCCTGACTAAACATCCATAGGCAACAGAGTTGGATGCTCTAGAGCAAGAGAAGGAAACATTCAGACAAGAAGCACTAAATTACAAAGCTAAAGTATTACAGTTGGAGAAGAAGAAAGAGAATTGGTTACAAGGACAAGTAGCAACGTCAGATATCGTTGTCATTGTACCTGCTAATGCAAAAGCTGGATTGAGAACTAATGGATTGGTTCAATCCATGTCCCAAGTGAGCTTACAAACAAGGGAAATCAAAATCCTTAAGGAAGCTTTGGAAAATATGAAACAAAAGATGAAAAGATGGCTCCACTCTAAAGGGAAAATCAAGATTTTTAAGAGAGAGTAAGCAAGCCGAAGATGAGGTTAAAAGGTAAAACACTATTGCAAGGAGATAAACATGTGATCCGGGATGCTATTTCTACAGAGGATGCTAATTTCAAAGTTTATTTGAATTTTATAAATGACAAAGACAACATGGCTACCACGACCCGAAGTAGGTGTACTATTGTTAATGAAACATTAGCCAAGAAACCTTTAGAATGGGCCCATAATGCTATTGATTTTCTGAATTCTATGCCCACTACTGATCTTTAGACTATTGGGGTAAAGGACAGAACTGCTTTGATCATTTGGGCTAGGAAAATCATCCCCAAGCACAACTTGCTCAAATCAGTTCAGAACAAAGCTATGCAAATGGAGCACAGTATACAAGAGTTTAAAGACACGTTTGAAATTGTTTGTCAAGGGCCTCCCATCAAGAAGACTACAATTCTCTCCTTATTCAGTGTAGGATGGACCATTCCAAATTTAAAGCTATGGAGGAAAGTTTGAAAGGCCCAAGTGTGGTATAGTATTTGGCCATAGACTTTGAAATTTTGAATCAATTTAAAACAGTGAAGATTGGCCTGCCGATTATGTCCTACGCCACATGCATTGACCTAGATATTTTTATTAATGAGATGATGGACTATGAGATTCCTTCTGACTCACAATGGAAGGAAATTATGCGGCTAGGCAAGACAAAATGCAGTTTTCCAGGGACCAGTAAGTGACCTCCAGGTGTCACCAAGACAATGAGTTCAATAGAAGATTAGGACAAGCCAGATGGCGTAAAGGAAGATGAGAAGTCAGATAAATTCGTTCCTAGTTTTGAAACATCTTTTGAGTAATCATTGTAAATCGGTTCATATACCGAGACTGTCAGTTGAAATTACTATTATTATCTTTAGAAGCTTAAACGTTTTGGTTTCAACCATTGTAATTGAATTGTATAAATGCTGGCACATTTGATTGAATTAATATTGGCAGAAGTGCAAGAGCGCCCTTTTGGTTGTTTCAAACTCTATTGTAATTTTTTGAAGCTAAATTGAATATATATGCAGAAGACTTTGAAGTCTCCATGAAAATATTCTAACAGTGGTGATATGAGCTTTGTTTTCTTGCATCGTATGTATTTCCTGTGATCTGTTATTCCATTTACACTTTCTTCTATTTAAATTGGATAGTTAAAGGCCTAGAATTCATCTTGTGATTCTCTTGGCTTAAGCAATTTAAACTGTGTATTTCTTCCTAACAAATTCAGAATTCATTTCAGTAATGCTCTGATGCAGTTAGTTGTTTTCTTTATCTTATTACACTCTATTTAAATTCAAGAATAACTCAAACTCATCGCCTAGTTTATCCTTTATCCTCTGGAGAGTTCTATCGGCTGTCCATTGTTTTCATTGACTTTAATAATTTTGACTCCATAGCCCTGAGTGTTCCTCCCCTTCCTTGCCAACAACTTTATTAAAAATCCCCCAAAACAACCCAAAATCTAGCCATTGATTCCCAAAGAAATATCAAGTGACATGAGATAGGCCTCTTTGAGTTGAGAAGGCTGGTGCTTCAACTCTAAAGTAGTTTGAAATAGTTACCTCTATCATTTGTCTATCATCCATACAAAATTTACAGAATGCTAACATTCTGGCACCGTTGTCGGGGAATGAAATTGAAAATTCTTCCTTGGAAAAACGACTTAAAGCTTTTGTTTGATCCCTAAGGGTGATAGCGGATCAAATACCTTATTGGATGAGATTATTTTTACCCTGGCGACTCTGTTACTCAGAGACTAGTAGAACCACACCATGTGAGATAAAATTCCTAGGTCCTAAAAAAATCCACACTGGGAGCAACCCAAACCCAGAAGTTGCAATCCTTGTGTCTGACCCAATAAATATCGTGCGTAAAAGAAAAGAAAAGCCAGTAACCCCAGTGTTTCATCCAGACCGATATTTGTGTTTACCCAAGGACAGAGTGACTAGCATTGAAGACCTCAAGTTTGACGTAAAATTTGAGAAAATCCTTTTCAAAAATAAGTCTGATTCTTGCTTAAGATAGACCATATTTGACAAAAAGAGATTCCAAGATTTGATTCTAGATGCATCTACCAGGCCTTTAGTGATCCTTGCTCAAAACAACAACCACTCTGACCCCTCACAATAGCTATGGTATCCATATTTTCTCCCCTCATACTACCCGCTCAATTACATGATTTGCCTCAAGATTACAACCTAAGGATAAAATTATATGATGTTGAAGGTAACACATTAGCTCAGAAGCATCTAGACTGGTTTAATGTTTTCATAGACTTGGAAGAGGTGGATTTTGAAGATGTGAAGATGAGGTCATTTACACAAAGTCTTGTAGGAGAAGTAATGAAGTGGTTCAAAGCCTTTCCACCAGCCAGTATTGCAAATTTTGAAGCTTTTGAGACAAGCTTCATAGGAAAATGGGGGGATAAGAAAAATCCGCTTCAGTTGTTGACATAGTACAAAAACATGTAGATATCACCCGATGAAACAATGAAGGAGTTTTCAGCCAGATTCATGAAAGTCTACCAAACAATTCTTACTAAGGTGAAACCCCCCCTAGAGCTGCTCAGCTCAGATATGCTGATTCTTTCGAAAGTGATTTTTCTTTATTATTAAGAGAATGAATATCTACCACGTTGGATGATATGATGACCGATTTTATAGAGGTTGAAGTGAACCTAATGTATTTAGGGAAGATGAAATCTAATGATGGAAGGGACACAAAGAGAGCTCAAGATAAAGCACAACCTTCAACATCAAAAACATCAGAGGAAATATTTGAAGCAATGATGAGAAGCATGGAGCGAATGATGGAAAGAATGGCTCTAGGAAATAGGCCTAACCCTAGAGAATAGGATGATGGACCACCCATAAATCCGAGAAGACCATATATCCCTCAGATTAAGCATAGATAGCCAAGAAATCAGGGGAATCAGGCAACTCAAGAAGAACAGGCAAATTAGGGAAATGAAGCAAATCAGGGAAACCGAGGAAATCAGGGAAACAAGGGAAATCAGGGGGAACAACAAATAAGGCCTCCTTTTCAAAATAATTATGTGAATGAGGATTATTATGGATATTTTGAAGACAAAATGAATTGTTATGATGATAAATAAATAGAGGTATTTTTGACCAAAGAAGAGCACGACTAGTTCATGGATGCAAGTGAGATCTTTTTGCAAGATGAAGAAGAGAGGGAATCAATAGAAAGGGAAGATTATGAGATTGGATTGCAAAACACTATCATGGAATTCCAAAGGCAATATAACCTTTGAAATCAAAAGGTACCTCCAAACCCTCCAAAGGGGAATCCCAACAAAGAAGCTCAGAATAACATACCTTCTTCAAGTCAACCCAAAAGAGATTCTACTGCAAAGGATTCAGTTGCAAATGATTCTACTGGGAAAGATTCATCTGCAAAGGATGCTATGGAAAAGGGGAAGTAGAAGGAATAAACTTAGAAGAAATTATTGAAAAGAAAAGAAATGGTCACCAAAGAGGTAGACAAAACCTCATCCTCTTTCGATTTTGAAAGTGAGATGGCTAAAATAAAGATTTCAGTACCATTTAATGAATTGATCAAGAATAGAGAGTATAAAAATCAGATCATCAAGATGCTTAATATGGGACAAACCTATGATACCCTGAACATACAAGATGATCACCCAACCATCCTATTTGGGCCAAGAGTAGAAGAAAGCAACGAAAAATGAAGAAGTCCCTCCTTTTTATGTCATCTTGAAAATCCATGACATGATTCTGCATAATGCTATGCTGGATTCTGGAGCATCTCACAACCTGATGCCCAAATTGGTCATGGACCAATTAGGTCTCTATGTCACAAGACCTTATAAGGACTTGTTCTCCTTCGATTAAAGAAAGGTGAAATTCCTTGGCATGATCAAAGACATGGTGGTTTCTTTAGCACAAATCCTAGATAATAATATGGTGATGGACGTAGTGGTCGCTGATATCCCTCCAAAATTTGGTATGTTGTTGTCTAGGTCATGGGATGCAAAACTAAAAGGAACCCTCCATATGGACATGTCATATGCTACTATTCCTATATTTGGTCAAGACAAAATATTGTATAGAGAGGTTCTGCTTAAATATATGGTCAACAATAAATCACAGCCTAGCAATCATCCTATCTATTCGGTAGAAACTGAATGGGGTCATCTATTTTCTTCAATGACCCGTGCTCCGAAGAAGAGGAAATGAAGATCATCATAGCTAACAAAAATGAGATTAACCAACAAATGGAGGAACTTTTAGAGAAGCAAGGTGATGTAGAGGATCAGATATGGAAAAGGAATTTTGATGGAGCTGCATGCAGAGAAGGATCTAGAGCTAGCGTATGGATCTATCATCCCTACGGAGACTCAAAATTATGTTCTTACAAACTTGTTTTCGAATGCACCAATAATATGGCCGAGTATGAAGAGTTAATATTGGGGTTAAAAGTTTTGAAAGAATTAGGTGCCAAAAGAATTGTTGTACTTGGAGACTCCGAGCTTATCATAAATTAGATCAAAGGCATCTACCAAGAAAAACAACCTAGAATGAGAGCTTACATAAACTTGGTACTAGAACTCTTGGAGAAATTTTTAGAATGCAATCTTTCAACAATTCCAAGAGAACAAAATCAAGTTGTTGATTCCTTAGGTAGTTTAGCAGCAGTGTTCAAAGTCCCAATTTTCCCTAAAAAAAGCTACAAGGTTGAAGTCAAGTACAGGCCAACAGTACCAGACAAGGTGAAGCACTGGCAAATCTTTGAGAACGACAAATAGATAGAGAGCTTCCTAAAAATGGAGAACGAATTTGAGAATTTAAACATTGATGATGAATACTGCAATGATGAGGTGGATACAACTGCTTTCACAAAGGAAGGATATTTTTACAATCAAATTGTTGGCAGAGATATTGTACAGTTGAAAAGAAATATCATTCCTAAATGCCTAGTACCATTAGAGAAACGCTTTGACAATAATGACGTGGCCAGAAGCCCAAAGATTATGGTAAATTAAGGGGATGTGGAAGATTCCAATATCAGAACTCCAGAGGATCCAAAGATTGTTAAGCTATCCAAGAAGCTCAGTCTTGAAGTCAAAGAGAGGTATGTAAAATTAATGAAAGAATTCCCTGATGTATTTTCTTGGAGCTATGATGAGATGAAAGTTTATGATACCAATATAATCCAGCATGTTATCCTAATCAAAGAAGATCACAAGCCATTCAAACATAAATTAAGAAGAATAAACCCCCTTCTATTACCATTGATAGAGAAAGAAGTAAAGAACCATTTGAATAAAAAATCATAGTGTCCCTGAGGTTTTCCAGATGGGTGGCCAACCTGGTGCCAGTTAGAAAAAGGAGTAGAGAAATTAGGCTATGTGTAGACTTCAAGAATCTAAATAAGGTGTCTCTAAAGGACCATTATCCATTGCCTAAAATGGATCATATTTTATAGAAGGTAGTGGGCTCTCAAAGTATGTCAATGTTAGATGGTTTCTTTGGGTATAATCAGATTATGGTGCACCCTGATGACCAGGAAAATATGACATTTACCAGACCATGGGGAACATTTATGTATGCCAAGATGTCATTTGGGCTTATGAATGCAGGGGAAACATTTCAAAGGGATATGGATATATCTTTTGCTGACGAAAATGATAAATTATTGTTATCTACCTTGATGAAATCACTATGTATTCTGCCTCAAATGAAGAACATCTCAAACATCTCAGAAGGGCGTTTCAAAAATGCAAAAAGTTCGGGATCTCTCTAAATCCTAAAAATTCAAATTTCACTATGGAAGAAGGAAAGTTGTTGGGTCACATCATTTTGAAAGAAGGGATAAAGGTAGACCCCAACAAAGTTGAAGGGATCTTGAAAATTGGCATACCTAGAAGAAAAAAGGAGGTACAATCTTTCCTGGGCAAAGTGAACTTCCTAAGAAGATTCATCCCTAATTTGGCTAAAATCGTAAAACATATTACCAATATGCTAAAGAAGGGAAATGAAATCAAGTGGATCCCTGAGGCTAGAAAATCTTTTAAATACATCAAAGTAGCATTGGCAAAGGCTCTTGTACTGGCTAGTCCCAATTTAGAGAAAGACTTCATACTATTCTCTTTTTCCTCAGAACACACAATTGCAGGTGTGCTACTCCAAAAACATGACTAAGGTTTTGAGAAGCCCATAGAATACTACAGTAAGACATTAAGAGATGCCCCTTTGAAATATGACATAATGGATAAGCAAGTGCATGATTTAGTCAATACATTGAAAGAATTCAGGGTTTACATCCTACATTCACATACCATTGCTTATGTTCCCAGTAGCTCAGTGAAAGACATCTTGACATATCCCGATCCTGAAGGGAAGAGGGGAAAATGGATTGCGGTGCTATTAGAATATGATCTTGAAATCAAGCCCACGAAGTTGATCAAAGGGCAAGGGATGGCAAGGTTTATGGCATAGACGAATTGTGAACTTTTAGGGATAAATTTCATAGCAGACCTATTGGAAGTTACAAAAGAAGAAAGGGAGACTCCACCAATATCCTAGAAATTTCTTGACTTTGCATGGTATGTTGATATCATCTTTGTGCTGAAGAATTTATAGGCTCCTCCCGAATTTAGTAATACAAAGGCCATATTCTTGAAATTTAAAGCAACAAAATTTTGTATAGTAAATGAATTACTATATTGGAAAGATCCAGGGGGGGATTTTATTGAGTTGTTTAACAGAGGAAGAAGCAGAGATAACCATCAGAGAATTCCATAAAGGTGACTATGAAGGTCATCATTATTGGAAGACAATCGTGCATAAAATTCTAAGGGATGGATTTTATTGGGCTAGCATCTTTCCTAATGTTTATAAATAAGTTTCAAAGTGCCATGAATGCCAAATTTTTGATGGGAAAGGAAAATTGCAAGCTCTACCTTTGAAACCCATTTCAGTGGAATCTCCTTTGAGATAGTTGGGCCTAGATTTCATAGGGGAGATCCATCCATAATACTCTTCCCAACATAAATGGATCCTGACAACGACCAATTATTTCACTAAGTGGATTGAGGCAGTCCCCACTAGATAGGCTACAGATGATGCCATCATTTGATTCCTATAAGATAATATTATGTCCAGATTCAGATGCCCGATCAAAATTATAACAGACAATGCAACAAATTTCAAGTCTAAGAAATTAGAGAAATTCTGTAGTGATTACAACATCACCCTTGGTCATTCCACGTCATACTACCCTCAAGGGAATGGGTTGGCTGAGTCTTCAAATAAAATCTTGGTCAGAATCATCAAAAAACTACTGCAAGAGAATAAAAAGGCATGAAACAAAAAGCTCATCCACACACTATGGGATGACAGAATATCCCCAAAGAGATCCATTGCCACATCCCCTTTCCAAATCATCTATGGCACTGAAACAATTTTTCCTATTGTATTAGGATTTCCAGTAATGAAGTTGTTACAGGAGCAAGAAGCAGAAACAAACGTTGGTAGGAGAAGAGATGATGAGCTCATCAACATACAACAAACCAGAGAAAAGGCCTTTCATAATTCCCATCTACGACAAGACAAGATCAAAGAGGCTTTCGACATGCATACCAAGGTGGATGACTTTGAACTAGGAGACTGGGTACTAAAATGGGATGCCAGAAACAAAGATAAAAGAAAACATGGGAAATTTGATAACCTGTGGTTGGGTTCGTTCAAAATCATAGCTTACTGTGGGAGCAACACCTATTTGTTACAGGAAAGTAATGGAGAACTCACTGGAGGAGGGCCTGTGAATGGCAGGTTCCTCAAGAGTTACATTGTTTGAAAAAATCATCACCTTGCCATTCATTGTATATAGTCATTTTGCATTTTTATTTACACATGAAAAGTTGGAATAAAAGAAGCATAGTTAAAGCCCAAGGTGAAGGCCCTGAGCTATGTTGGACATGTTTTAAGTTTTTCGAATAAATATCAGCAGATTCAAATCATGCTAATAGATCACAACTCAATGGGTGGGCACTTGGTTTTCAGTTCTTTGCTACCTCGCAGGGAGGATAACATCCCCAGTTGGAGCCTATGTTATCATCATAACAATTTTCAGATCAGGATCCGAATTTTCAGAGATTTAGCAAAAATCCACATCGCTATGGAAGTGCGATAGTTTGGAGGATAAAGTCTTATATGGCAGAATGTGGACAAATATAGTGAAGGCGTGAAAGGAAGGATTTTGCGGACCATCGATCTGAAAGTAGCTCAGATCAATGGCTGAGAGACATAGCGGGGAATGAAGCAGTGCAAAAGATAATTTCTCAAAGGTGGGCTGGGAAAAACTACCATGGTTTCATTCGAGGACGCATGGCGCCTCTAGAGGTACATTGGGGCGAAAAGAAGTTTACTTAAGACTGCTTTCTCCAATCCCTGATATCGAAAGTTGTTGGGGTACAGTGGACCGTAGATCTTAGAGTGATCTAGATCAACAACTCAAACTCATATCGATGATTTAAGTAGCACAAGGATTAATCGTTTGAAGGTGGGCTAGGGAAAAATACTGTGGTTTTGTTTATGGATGCATGGCACCTATAGAGGTACATCGGGGTGAAAAGCGGTCTACCTAAAACTGTTTTCTCCAATCCTTAATGTTGGTAGGTGCATATAAAACGAGGATCCTCGACATTATTTTATGATACTTTGAAGCATTCAAACGTTCAAAATTTGGCACAAACCATCCATTTGAAACTCAATCTCAAAGTTGGATCATATTTGTGTTTTCTTTGCTGCTCAACAGGTATTTTTCACAATAGAAGATAATCCTATTATTTTATCCATGAATGAACAAGATATCACCTCTAGAGAAGAAGCGCTAATTGATAGGGACTCCGATGTTTTTGACGCAGAGAGAACGATCTCTCTCATTTCTGTGTCCATATCGAATTTGTTAGATGATGTTGGGAAATGGATCCCTTTTCTCAGAACGACTCAAGCCTTCATCACCCCTTATGTCGTAGAAGTAGTCTTCCCTTTCCCTGAGTTCATAAGGTGGTGTCTCGAGCAATATTCACAGGAAGAAAGAGTTATTTTGAATAAAGTAGGGTCAAAGTTTTTATGTAAAATATGTTGGACACACCTACCACACTTAGAGGGGGGGGGGTGAAAGAGTGTGGGGCTCTTTTTCCCAAAACTTCCCTCTTGCACAAAAAGTCATCAATTAGCATTCAACATTTAT
>JASDQU010739277.1:80469-93505 GCA_032191745.1 Picea mariana | reverse complement strand
GAATCTCCGGCGCCACGATGTCTGAGCCCATGGTCGCTGAGGTCGTTGGTTCGAATTCCCCTGTCACGGATCTGGAAGGGAGAACAACTTAAGCTCTCTCTAGATTTCTCATCTCTACAACCTCCACCAGATCGGGCAACACACTCTCTGATACCACTTGTTAAGCAGTTATCCAAATAGATCACACATATCAGAAACACATGCAGAAAAACAGAGATAAAACATACACAGACAACAATCACATGAGACACGGTATTTACGTGGTAAAACCGAAAAACAGAGATAAAACATACACAGACAACAATCACATGAGACACGGTATTTACGTGGTAAAACCTTCAGGGTGAGGGAAACATAGACGGAACAATCACATGAGACACGGTATTTACGTGGTAAAACTCTCAGGGTGAGGGAAACATCCACGGAACAATGGCAACATCATTCTATTAGAAGAAAAAATAAGGAAATTACAACAGCCAAAGTCAACCGGCCGCCCGGGAGAGAGCTTGAAGTCCCTGCTCTTCATCTTCTTCTCAAGCATACATATTTTCTCTCCATCTTCTTCTCAGTCATACATATTTGAATCCTTCCTCATTACAAAGAACTAACTGTATTAATTACAAAAATATCCATATTTTATTTATTTCAACAATGATTTGTTACAACAACGATCATAATAATAAGAATGAAACTACCGTATCCTAATTACGTCGAAAGGCACAATTAATCACCTTTTAATCTAAAATTTTAATCTGATGGCTAACAATTGAAGATTCTGGCATATTCTTAGTCGTCCTCCAAAATCAATGAATGTGATTTACTCTTGATAACTTCCTTGTATTTTAAAATACATCAGTTAACCTGTTTACTTTTTAACATTTACCTAATCATATTAAAAAATTAATGTATCACCCTCTGATTGCCACGTTTAAATGATTAACCTTTAATATTACCACGTTTGAATTATTAGCCACAGATTTTTTCAACTGTCAATGAGTTTCAATTGTCCGTGCGTTTCAGCTGTCCGCCCATTCTCTACCGCAGATTTCCTTAGCTCTCTGCGCATTTCAGCGGTCCGCGGGTTTCATATTACATGAGCGTTTCATATTGCATGAGCGTGGTAATAAAACAGACAGGAGCTGGTCTGCTTGCCGCCTTACAGTTGTCCGCGGGTTTCATATTACATGAGCGTTTCATATTGCATGAGCATGGTAATAAAACAGACAGGAGCTGGTCTGGTTGCCACCTTACAGTTGTTCGCGGGTTTTATATTACATGAGCGTTTCATATTGCATGAGCGTCGTAATAAAACAGACAGGAGCTGGTCTCGGCATATATTTATCATCTCGCACCATTTTAAATTTAGAATTACACCTTTCGGCGTTCACCAGCCACGAATTTGTGACTGTGCTAGTCTAATATTGGTAGTGAATTCGTTGTCACCTTCCAACAAAAGATACACATAAAGTGACTTACCAGAGGAATAGGGGGATAGAGTCGCAAAGTCTCTGTCAAAGCTGCATGAAGATACTGCATCTTATCCAGTAGTGTATGTGTCAGGCTTTCAGCGAACACACTTATAGATTCTTCCACTAATACACAATCGTTGTCGGCCTTGACCACGTCCTTGATTTCTTGGAGAAGCCTTTTCTCGACGTCTGGATTCTGGCAAAGTAAATGAAAGAACCAAGAAAGAGTAATTGCACTAGTGTCTCGCCCAGCTATTATAAAATTCATAACAATATCTCGGAGATATTTGTCAGAGTATTTCTCTGGATTTTTCTCAGTTACTTCCATAAAGCGAGACAGTAGATCTGGTTTTTCCCGTAAATATTTTGACATGGAAACGAGGAGATGAGTACCAGCAGTAGCAGAGAGTGGAAATGTGAAAAAAGCAAATCAAACATTTGATTAATTGTGGGTTTTGTCTTACATGGTTATGTTGGAGAGGGATTTCATGTCTTCTGGTCTCAATGACATTGTAGACAAAACCATCCACTGTTTTGATGCTTTCCTTTATGGTGGCCTCGGATCCTATATTGAAGTATCTTTTTATCTTCCAAACAAGGTCAAAATGACGCCCGAAAAGCATAGTATTCGCAGTTTCAAAAGCTTTTGCAAAAGACGCCTCTGGTCCAACGTTGGTATTTGATAAGCTGTTCAATTCTATTGAACAAAGCCCAATTTGCATATTGCATCCATTGTTGATCTCATAAACAGACCCTGCAATTAGAGACAGAGAATTGTTCCTGTCAATCACTAGTATTATTCTGGGGCTATACGAGATGAACAAGGGAAAACAATACCTAAAATTCTGGTGAAAAAAAAAATACCTAAAAAAAATAATAATAATGAAACGACTATTATACCTATAGCATGCCTGCATCTCTGCTGTCTGGTTTGTTCGATAAGCTTTGAGTAAAATTTTGGAAAGTTTGAGTGCATTCTCGCGGAAAACAACACTGCTGAAGTCCCTCAATATTTTGGCAGAGAATTCTAAACTCCACAATTTTTGCTGTTGTAGCCACAGCTCTCCATTAACATTGAAAATACCATCCCCAAGAAGGTCTTCCATAACATCATGGATGGACGTTCCCTGACATGAATTTTTCACTAAAAGACATGATTTTTTCATAACAAGCAAGAAAAGTAAGATATGATATTCAAACTATAAGCATATGATGTGATTGTAGAAAATATAAGAGAATTCGCTGACCATGATATAGTTTGCAAAAATGGATTTGAGGATGTGCTCAACATTTTTGGGATCAACGGTACAAACAAGGCTGAAGTTAGGATAAGCTATTCTGAATGTTTTCAGGCGTCCGTGACGATCGTAAAGAAAGTCATGTAAGCGTTTAAAATTGACGATGTGATCCACCATTGTGGCAGCCACTGGTGGATACTCGTCATGGCTCCTCCATTTTATTTTGAAAAGTAAAATCACCAACACCGAGCCTGCTACGAGAGGCAGAATTATAGTTATAGCTGCAGGATACTCCATGTTCCATTCCATCGTTTCTCTGAAAACGAAGACAGTACAGAAATAAGATACGACTATGTTATTGCTTGAAAGGCATTAATAGGAAATATAAATGTGCGAGCCGTACAATAATGTGAATTACACAAAACATGTATATGGTTAATTGTTTTACTTTTGGGTTTTTGGACAAAATAGCTATTTTCTGTTGTTTAAATTGCATTTTTAATGCATAAAAAAATATAGTTCGATAAAAAATCCCTAGAACACTCTAGATTATACAAACTGAATCACTCAAATTTAAATCTGCAGATCCAACCATTCATCACTTGATTTCCTGCAAAATAAAAGGAAAAAATGGCTGAAAAATAGCAAAAGGTTTCCATTTCATTTTATCTCCACTAGACTATTTACTTGTTAAGCCGAAAGGCTTATACCTATTGACAATGGGCACAATTAATCATCTTTTAATCTAAAATTCTAATCTGATGGCTAACAATTAAAGATGCTAGAATATTTTTAGTCGTCCTCCCAAATCAATGAATGTGATTTACCAAATCATATTAAGAAATTACTATAACACTATATAATTACCACTTTTAAATTAACGTTTAAATGATTAACCGCAAATTTCCTTACCTGTCCTTGCGTTTTCTTCAATCGTTTTAGCAATCTACGCATTTCATATACCTTTCAATGTTCATCAATCACAATTATGTGAYTGTAACTAGTTGACTACTACTATTAGTATTACTTACAAGTAGGAGGTACAGATATGGACGACGTGCTCTTTCTATCTGGCACGTATCGATAAAGCTAGCAATGGCCCCCTCAGAGGATTTTGGGAATATTTAAAGCATTTGTGTTAGCTCTGATGATTAGGTTTAGGATTTTTCACTAGTATGTGATAGGCTAGGTTTTTTCATTAGTAATTGATAGTCTAGTACCTATTTTACAGTTATATGTGCAGTAGAGGCTACGAGAACCCTCTATATTTCATTTCGAGAATGATTAACTCCTTTAAATAAAGGTTTTATTTTCTTATTATACAAATATATGTTTGTTATTTCATGTCGAGAATGATTAGCTCTTTTAAATAAAGGTTTTATTTTTTTATTATAGAAATATATGTTTGATTGTTCATCCGAGATTTCTGGTTGAAAATTATCAACTTCTCTAAAGGTCTCATTTTCTAATTGTTCTTGCATGATATGTTTTATATGTTTTCCAATATATTATAAATTAAGATTTTATTGAAAAAGTGTTCATAATTGATTCTAAACTTTTATAGATTATTAGTTTATTGTAGATAATTATATCTATCATGATGAAAACACACTTTAGGTGTATTTATAATAATTTTTAAAACATGTCAATTCTGTCATTTTGAAGAAATTGTATTAAATATTGTTAGAATCTCTCATAATTGATTCTAAATTTTTATAGACTATTAGTTTTATTGTAGATAATTATATCTACCATGATGAAAACACACCTAAAGTGTGTTTACAACAATTTTTAAAACATGTCAATTCTTAATAATGGAAATATTGTTAGATTCTTTCATGTTGATTTATTGTTAAATAAATATCAATATTATCAATCTTTCATGTTGGTTTATTGTTAAACAAATTGCAATATTATCAAATAGTTAACACTTAAAAATTGAATTTAGATCACTTAAATTGAACTCTTTCTCTTGCAATGAATGTGTCATAGATTTCAAGAACTCATAGTTTTCGATGACATTTATTGTCCATATGGATATAGAGCTAGTTAAGAGGTAAAACTTGAATCTCTTAAAGAATTCATAGTTTTTGCAAGCAATATTTTCCTTTCAACTTCAATAAAAAATCAATCAATGAAAAGAATGTTACTCTAACTTGAAGCAAAAAGTGGTGTGTATGTTTTAAAGTAATTGGCAAAGGAAAACAAACAAAAACAAATACCCATAATTCTATTACATAATGTATAGCAATTAGAGAATGCAATGAAATTAGAGAATGAAATGAAATAGAAATGGGCTTAAAAATTAGATTACTTGAGGTATATTTTGTTGACAAATTAAGGACCTTAGATTCCTTCCATTAAAATGCCTAATATAGAAAATAAGTTAATTATTAAAATGAATTTGATGTTTTGCTATGCATTCATTTTATTTTGGTTTTATCCCATTAAAGTAGTGTACATATGTTACACTTCACATCTAGTTTGTAATACCCCATTTTGTTTGATTAATGGTGCATATTAAACTTTGATATTTAAGGGCATTTTTTTTTTCAAATGACCCATTTATTTGATTAATATCATGATGATCAAATATGAACGTTTGTTTATTTGATTTAAGTTTAAATGATGAAAATTTAATGATTATTTTAAGTTTATATAACATCATCAATGAAGTAAATATGCATTAATCTCATATTGAAATTTATGATTTGGATATTTTTAAATGAAAATATGAATACATTAATTGCAAATGCTATTGATGGTTTACCTAGTGCGGCAAGAAATCACATGATTGCATCAACATGTTATTAGACTTTGGATTGAGTCAAGAAATAGTAAACATTATGTGAATATGTTATATTCGAATTGGATTATAAAAAATTACTGATGTATTGTTTGTAGTAAGTGTAGACATACAAAACATATTTTTTGATTGATCCAGGCATATGGGCAATGGGGTTGTATGGTGGCATACTAAGTAGTATGATTAAGAAAGTTGGAGAAAGATTTATGTTCCACATACTAGCACTCCTTCTCTGGCCTGAAATGAAAATTTGAAGACACTTTTACTCTAAGATTGCACATTGCCATGAAGATAGGATGTGGATCCCATCATTGATGAGAATAAACTCATAGGCACACAATAAGTTCAAGACTTTCTTTCACAATGAAAATCAATCTCTCAACAAAGAAAAATGTTTATAAATTAATAGTGTCTCCAATATTGTGTCATTTCCTTATCAAGAAAATGTAAGTACTTGAAGGGCATGTAGTCAAGAAACCCTTGGAAATATAGTAAGGTAAATCTTGAAGGGTATGAGATACATGGCATGCTTGATATCATTAGAAATTGCAAATTGTTCAATGTGCATTTCATGTTAGGAAAAAATACTCTTATAGTATACTTTATATTATAAAAGAGTAGTCAAAATATTACTTTAAAGTAAAGGTTTTTAGATTATTAATATTCACAATATGATAAAGATATTTAATTACAATATAGATACTAGGAAGGAAGTATATATAGTTGAAGAGTGTGCATAAAATTAAATTAAACTAATTTTTAATTAAGGAAGCAAAATATCAAGTGCTTCCATAAATTATGAAAAATAAATATGATTTACAATCCAAACTCAATTTGAATTGTGAAATAAAAAAGGTGGGCTTGAGGAAAAGTAAAATGAAATAGTAAAAGACTTAGACAATTTAATAGGTATACATCACATAAAATTGTGAGTATTGGATGAATAAAATTTGATATTTATAATTTTTAAATGGATAATTTCATCTGTCATAATTATTATTAAAAAATGCTTTTGACTTGGGAGAAAATATTTTATGCTCTTTAATCTAGATGATCAATATTGAAATGTTGAAATAATTTTTACTTAATTTTATACAATTATATATTAATTAAAAATAGATTACAAAACTCTTACAATATACTCTAAAACAAATTAATTACAAAGCAATTACAATATACCAAATATACTATGCTATGCTAAAGACAAATATATATATATATATATATATATATATATATATATATATATATATTAAACAACCAAAATAAAAAGGCCTATCAAAAAGTGCATTAAAAAGGTAAAAGAAGCCCAATGCCATTTTTATTTAACACGATCATAGCATAGCTTGCCATTGGTCTCTATATTTTACCTCAAAGAAATGTAATATATTATTTTTACGCCGATAGGCGTCCCCCCTATTAGACTTGCACGATTAATCATGCTTTTAATTACTAAATTTAATCTGATGGTCAGGCATTCAAGATGCTGGCATATTCTTCATCTTACATTCAAATGGATGAATGAGATTTGTGTAATTAACTCTCTTGCATTTATCAATTCATCCGTTTATCATATTTACTTTTTCACTTTTACATAACATGATTAAAATTTTACTAAATCAACTTATCAAATGCCACGAATCATAATTAAGCAAATCCAGAAAAAATTACTTGAGATTTAACATTTATATTTACATTACTTTTTTACATTTTACAGTAATAATGTTGTGTGTCATTATATCAAACTTTACCATGGTGCGTTCTAAAAAAACATTACCATGGCCCGCCTGTTTTCTTTCATGCCTGCGATCAAGCCAAACGTGGAATCCACATGATGACACCGGCCATGCAGCGCCACATCCAAACCTGGCCAAAATTAAACGTATGACACCTGCGATCAATTCTTTGGTTCGTAATTTGTGGTGAAGTAATTACGAGAGACAATAAGTAAGTATGTATTGACGTAAAAATGATTCATTGCCACGTTTCGTTATTTACCAGGCGGTTGCGTTTCGATTAACTCATAAAACACGCATGGCTAACCTGGATGCCAGGTTTTGGTGGCCTTTGATATACGCCTTTATTGGATGCCAGGTGTTGGTGGCCTTTCATATTTCCCTGGACGTGGATGAGCGTGGAGATGATTAAAATTGATAACATATTTGAATGGAATGATTAAATTTTCATATTTTTTTTCCAGATTCTATTGAATTTTGTAACTGTGCTTTACAAACATCTCCTGTAACGGCAGATACATCTCATGTAAGGTTAAACTATTAATCAATAGACAATACATACGCAATATTAAATGTGCTTGAAATTAAATGATTTATACATCTATACAACTTAGGTTTTTAGCTCACGTTTATAGCAATATAAATGATAGTAAGTATGATTGTTGATTATAATTGCAAATGAAATTAGTGGGTGTATTGATTTTTGATTACCCAGTTCTTTATGGTATCATGAAATGTTTTTTTATAGTATATGGTATATCTGGCAATCTAGTTATTAAATGATATATTTCGATAACCAATTAATAACCAATCTTAAATACATTTATTAACATTTATTGTATACTTTTATTAACATTTATTGTATACATTTATTAACATTCCTGGAGCGTTTTAGTTTCTATGGATACGAATGCACATGCGACGTGTAGGCAGGCCACTTCATATTTCTGAAGCATTTTGGTTTCTGATTTTGCATGACCAGGTTCGCCAAACAAATATTGGCCGCTTCCCCAGTGATCGTGATGCCATAATTGATTGTTGGAAGAGAGATGGCTCTGGTCATAATGGATGCGATTTTTCATGGTCATAATGGTTGCGATTATGTTTCATGAACATAATACCTACGATTTTTCATATGCCTATGATTTTTCATAATTCCTATGATTATGTTTCATGAACATAATGTTTGCGATTATGTTTCATGAACATTGCATTGCGATTTTTCATATCTAGATACCTGCGATTATGCCTGTGATTATGAACTTGGATTTTTCATGCCTGCGTTTTTGTTTCATGAACTCATGCCTGTGATTATGTTTACATGCCCATGATTATGCTTCATGCCTGCGATTTTGTTTCATGAACTCATGCCTGCGATTATGTTTACATGCCCGCGATTATGTTTCATGCCTGCGATTATGAACTCATGCATGCGATTATGCCTGTGATTATGAACTCATGCCTGCGAATATGAACTTATGATGTGAAAATAGTAAGACAGGAGGCTCTTTCAGAGCCATCAGGCACTCGGATGAGCTCGCACATGGTGCCAACAATGGTCTCGACATTTCTCAACATTTACTAGGGTTTGAAGAGCGGTAGGGTTTTAATCGTATCTCACACATTTCCATTTCTGAGTGTTGTTAAGTTTTACTTATTGGCATTTCACATAATTTGTTTTAAATCTATCTCCATACATGCTAATATTTGTATTCATTGTCATGCAGGTTTCACTCTCATGAAGGCATGAAGGTTGCAGTTCCAGATAATAGACTCTCCCTTCTCAGATGAAAGACTGAACTTGGGCATCAATGGAGAGCTAGACTTTTCGTCTTCATATTCGTCTGGGTTTTGCTCTATGTTTTCTATCCTGTGGTGCACTCATTGTTTTTCTACCAAAGCGCTCAGATCCAGGGGCTGACTCGATATAATCAAAGTCTCTCCTCTACGAACATTTCGTAGAGCCAAATTCTGATACTGAATCGTGGCGGTGTTGATTTCTCACAAAAGCAGTAGCGTGGTTATAAAAGAAAGGAAACATTCTTCATTGGAATCCGTCGGCCGTGAAAATATGCCAAATTCCTAGACTGGTTCTTCATTGGAGATTGGAATCCGTCCACCATTCATTCGCACCTGTTCTTAAATTTAATTTCATTGTTATTCTCTTCTTGTAATCATGTATTTATAATTTATACAGTTATATTTTGGAAAATAATATACAAATAATAGTTCATTAATTAGTCAACTAATTAATCTAACACCATAGTCACCCCACGTACCTTATTTCGCCACTGCTTACATTTTAGTACCAGTTATTTGGCTGGTTAAAATTTGTTAAAGATAATTTTCACTCCATACATTTGTTTTAATCCATCAAATGCCTATTTAGTTATAAAGATAATAATATATATGTTTTTTAATTGATAAAGATAATAGATTATATAAATTCATGGCTCCAAAAACCCAATCTCAACTATGAATATTCTTATTATTTTAATGGACTTATGAATTAAGACAGGCTTGTTATAGAAGTAATTGAAATGGAGAGATTAGACTCACATTTACCTAACTTTTCATACAAAATTTAGATAATAATGAAAAAAATATTAATTTATGTTGGGGTTAAGTTTATTAATATTATAGTCCCTGAGGTGTAGGACAGTCAATGACGGAGTGTGTTGTTAAGCCACTCCGTGATGTTAAATTCACCGGTTCGAAACCTGCGGGGACAAAAAATCCAACCATGTTAAGGGCTGGTGTGGCTAAGGCCGGGTGCGATCCCCGGGTGATTTTGACGGCTTAGATGCCCCTGAGTCACGGTTTCTCAAGCCACACGTTAATCGCGTAGCTAAAAGGTATCGTACAAATTAACAAACAAAAAAAAAGTTTATTAATATTATTAATAATAATTTATTAATCACAATATTAATATATAATAATATTTTTTTTAAATTTATTAATAAAATAGTATTAATATTTTATTAATATTAATGTGATTGTCATAACTATATTCATTAATAATCTTTAATAATCTTATTAATAAAATCTTATTAATACTTTTATGTTATTATATATAATACATTTATAAATATTAAGTAATAATAAAAAAGAACAATTAACTTTATTATTGGTTATTAATAATATAAGTAATTAATTATATTATAAAGGAGTTCTTTTAAGAGTATACATGTCTTTTATATAATGTTTATTACTTAATATTAATAATTAATGATTATTACGCCGATACATACTTACTTATTGTCTCTCGTAATTACTTCACCACGAATTACAGACCAAAGAATTGATCACAGGTGTCATACATTTAATTTTGGCCAGGTTTGGATGTGGTGTTGCATGGCCGATGTCATCATGCAGATTCCACGTTTGGCTTGATCGCAGGCATGAAAGAAAACAGGCGAGCCATGGTAAAGTTTTTTTAGAACGCGCCATGGTAAAGTTTGATATAATGACACACGACATTATTACTATAAAATGTAAAAAGGTAATGTAAATATAAATGTTAAATCTCAAGTCATTTTTTCTGGATTTGCTTAATTATGATTCGTGGCATTTGATAAGTTGATTTAGTAAAATTTTAATCATGTTATGTAAAAGTGAAAAAGTAAATATGATAAACGGATGAATTGATAAATGCAAGAGAGTTAATTACACAAATCTCATTCATCCATTTGAATGTAAGATGAAGAATATGCCAGCATCTTGAATTCGTGACCATCAGATTAAATTAATGATTATTAAATAATAATAATAATTAACTATATTATTAGTTATTATGAATATACATAATTAGTTATATTATACAAAGAGTGTTATAAGACAACTATTTGTTTTAAGGATTAGAAAATATGGTTTAATGAGTGTGTGGAATTTATTCTTTTTAATAAGGGGTTTTAATAAAAGTTGTATATGTGTTTGTCTATGTGGAATTTAATGAAAGTTTTGTATGGGTAGGAGACTTATTTAGAACAACTAAAAATCATCTTCTATAAAGTTAAAGATGATTTTTCTATCAATCTTTTTAGAACAAGTATGATTCTAAGTTTGTTTCTATGTAATAAATCAAACGAGTTCAAAATTCCTATCTTTGTGACAAATGAAACACTTTGTTATATTTTCTTCAAAAACATGGAGAAAAATTTATTTCCATAATGTGTGGAACATGAACCAACCTTGTCATGTGACAAAAATAACCAAATGTTGTAATATGAAAAGTAAATTTAAAGTTGCAATATGAGTAACATAGTATTGTTGCAGCCCATATGGGGTGACAAGTGGCGAAGGAGTGCCAACTGGCCCCGCACTCAGCCAAGGTTTAAATGCTGGATGTGGTAACCACATCACCCGCATTACGGATGCAAGACCACAATAACACCAGCTCTGCAATGGGATGACTCCTCCCTCGAGCGAGCATTTACGAGTCAGGCAAGCACGATGTTAAAGGCGGTCATGGGTATTTGTAGTTGGATTATGCATTTTCTCTTGCTCCGGTCTCGTCTTTGCTCTGCGTTTGGAGGCTCTGGTGTAACTACGTGCTCCTTGCACCCTGGCTCACCACCCATTCATGGAGCACTGATGCGATTTCTTCTGCCTGTGCTTTCAATTGGCTTCTGCCCTCGTCCCAGCCTATGTGTATTTCCTGGACAACGCTCTGCAACATGACGAGGAAACGAGGAACGCCCCACCATGGCTCTGCCTGGTACGCCCGCAAGGAGCAGCGACAGCGCAGAGAGCAGCTCGAACGTGCTCTAGTCATGGCTACTTCTTTGTTGAGGAAGAAGGCTCGAGCCGAGGAGCAAGCTCTGCTCTCCACCATAGCCGAGAAGGAAATGGGTCGCAGCAGCATGAACATTGTCATGTTGGAGGGTGGCACTGAGAAATTGTACCCGGCTTGCATTGTAGAGGAGGACCTGACTCTGGAGGACCTGACGCCAATGGAGATGCCGAGTGATATAGGGAGGTTTAGCAGTGGGGAATGCAAACACAATCTGGGTGTGGAAGCCGACTTTCCTGGCTGCATTGTGGAAGAGGTCCCCTGGCTGGAAATGGAGGCTGCGTTTGATGCTGGAGGTGCGTCGGCAAAGGAAGGTCGAAGTGGTGGGTAGGATGAAGCGAGGCAAAGAACGCCCGACGACGAAGGTGGTGACAGGCATGGCTTTCTCCTCCGCGAGGAGCACCTGTCCTTGGTGTTTGAACTCCGAGGCCACATGGATGACCTAGAGCATCGGGAACTCATCATCGGCCAACGCTTGGACGTGCTTCTCGATGCCTACTCTGGCGCTCCAGCTCAGCGGAAATGTCCCCTTTGTGCGCAGTCTTTTGCCATCCCGGCCGGCTCCACGTGGAAGACAAATGAAGATGACAGGTCACCAACTACCTAGGCTTTTCATGTCCTATGGCTTTTTAGTTTTATGCTACTGTTTTATGTTTTCTTAGACTTTGGGCACCTATGCTAGTTTCCTCCGGGCAGGACAGGTGCCAATAGTTTATAGCTGTTTATGCTTTGTATCTATGCTGGTTTACGGTTTCCGGCAGCATTTTGAATGACTCAGACTCTTGACTATGTACATTCTGATATAGTTTTTTGATAATATATTATAGCAGGCTCCCCCGTTTTTTATTTAAAAAAAAAACATAGTATTGTTGCAATGTGACCATCATAGTCCTATTGTCGCAATGTGATGAACATAGCCCCATCATAGCTTTGTCGTCATTGTCACATTTTGACTAACATAGTAACATAGAAAGGTTATGAACCTAGCCCTGTTT
>JASDQU010739277.1:0-50750 GCA_032191745.1 Picea mariana | reverse complement strand
CTAGAAATAAATGATAAGTCCCAATGGCTTCAACTTGAGCTTTAGCCCGATTTCCCATGAATAGAAAATTCTGATTTGGATTTGTGGTCTGGGTTGTAAGGAATCCCTGCATGGTATTAGAAACATGAGTAGTAGCCCCAGAGTCAATCCACCAAGTATTAGAAAGAACTTCAGTCAAATTTGATTCGAAACAAACAGAAATGAAATATATACCTTTCCTTTCAAATCATTCCTTACGTTTCGGACAGTTTTTCTGATAGTGTCCCGACTTTTTACAGAAGTGACACTTATCACTGTTATTTTCCTTCTGATAAGCCTGAGAACCTTGATTAGGATTTTGTTCCTTGGATGGTGTTCGCTTCATGCCCTTTCTAGGCTTTCTCCCTTTCCTTTCGGCTCCTTGAGTGATGAAATGAACTGAATGTTGTCCATGTTGCTTAAGTCTTGCCTCTTCTTGATTGAGCATACCAACCAACTCATTCACATTCCACTTATCCTTAATAGTGTTATAGTGAATCTGAAATGGCCCATACTGAGGAGGCAAGGAGTTTAAAATGAATTGTACAAGGAAGAACTCATCCACATTCATCTCAAGAGTCTTTAATTGAGCAACCAAGTTTGTCATTTCAAGGACATGCTCATGCATTCCACGCGTACCATTAAACTTCATGGTGGTAAGCTTAGCCATCAGTGTCCCAGAAAGAGACTTGTCTGCAGTTCTGAAACGTTCTTCCACAAATTTCAGGAATTCTTTAGCATTTTCAGTAGTAGGAAGAGTTGACTTAATGTTGTTTGCCACAGTCATTCGCATGAACTTAAGGCTCAGTCTATTCGATATTTTCCGTGCTTTGAATGTAGATTTTTCTTCTGCACTGCTGTTACTAGTAATAGTAGCCGGTTTTTCAGATTCAAGTGCTACATCTAGATCCAGAACACCAAGGTGAAACTGAACCTGTTCTTTCCAATCTGAGAAATTCAATCCATTCAAGATCGGGACAGAAGAGGCATGCGAATGCAGTGACACGGGAACTGATACTGCAATCACAAATACATGCTATGTGACATTAATGCTAAGAGTTATAAGCAATTTGAAAAACATGGTTTAAACAATAGTGAATAGTATTACCGTGACCTACCTTTGGGCTAATATTATGGCAAACTATTTAACAATTATGGTGATTTCCTTTCACCTAATAGGACTAACTGATAAAACATTCACAATTAAGTAGGTATGTTACCTTTGAGTATCCATACTGGCCTCAATTGTGAATACCCATCAATCATCCTATTCCAATTAAATAATCTTTCAAGAATTTGGTGCACCTTTGGGCCAACCTAATATTCTTGTGACTAAAAAATTGCGATTTGCAGAGTTGTTATTTTAATACCAGGGGAAACAAGTACTAAATTTCGACAATTTGACTTAATATTTATGAGTCTTTCCAGTTGGCCCACTTTGGTGGCTACCAAACCATATCTTAATATAGACCTTAAATCAATGTAACGACTCTGCATGTTGATTCAACAGCAATGTGTTTAAATAGAGTGACAGAAAACATTCCAGGTGACATAAAACATTCCAGGTGTTTAAGCAGAGTGACAGAAAACATTCCAGGTGTTTAAACAGAGTGACAGAAAACATTCTTGGTGACAGAAAACATTCCAGGTGTTTAAACAGAGTGACATAAAACATTCCAGGTGTTTAAACAGAGTGGCAGAAAACATTCTGGGTGACAGAAAACATTCCAGGTGTTTAAACAGAGTGATAGAAAACATTCTGTCTATGATTTGCACACTGTATACAGTGGCTTCAACCCGGTCTATTAAATGCATTCACGAAACTTATATAAATTTAGAAATATATATGCATTCAAAAATATATATATAGAAAGTTCTCCACGCAGGCTCTGATACCACATGTTAGCATTTTTCTTCTTACAAACTAAATGTTTGTTTGTTACTTGCAGGACTTAGAACTTTCAAATTTTAAACTTGGTCTATATTACAGCGGAATTTAATTGCATTAATACCTGGATCCATTTGATATTCGAACCCTCTGCACCTCTTGCTACGAGCCCTCTTACACAGAACGGAAATCAAGTTTGCATAGAACCCTCTGCTGGAACCCTCTGCACAGACTGGAAATCGAGTTTGCACAGAACCCTCTGCTGGAACCCTCTACACAGACTGGAAATCAAGTATCTCTCTCTTACCCTGCTGCCATACGCACCTACAGATCGATCTTCGATGGGTATACTGAAGGTTCTTTTATGGGCAGAGAGAGGAACGGTTTCCCCAAGACCGTTATTCTCCACCTGTCCATTGGAGTAGGAGATTCGAAAACATTTCTGAAACTGTTACCAAGACCTCCGCGAAACTGTAACAGCTGTTTCGATATCTGTCTCTTCATATGGGTCATTAAACACTAATTTACGAAATTAGTCTTACAAAGGTTCGAAGGAGTTGAACTTCATAGGGAAGATTTCATTCAGATGTGATGTGAGGGATGATAAATCTACAAATCATACTTTAGCTTAAATGTCAAGTTTGAAAGGGGTTTACTTTGCTAAAATTGCCAAAACCCTGAAAAAACAGAATCCTTGTAATTTACTTAATACCCAACTCAGAGTGCAGTATTCTCTTACAAACCATAATGTGCATTTTCTCTAAACGACCTCTATTGAGAGGTTGGAAAAATGGTGGCTATAAATTCCTCTAAAGTAATGAAAAAAATTCAGCAAACTTATTTTAGATCTCAAGTGCAAAAATTCAAAATTTAGTCAGATCCATATCTATTTCAATTATATGTAAGTGTCAATCACCCTGAAGGCTTATTTTTAAAATTTCATTTGTCAAATAACCCAGGTGTTGAACGATTTTGAAAAAAAAAAATCCAAGAAACCCACAGAAGAAGAGGCAACATGAAACGGAAAATTTGTGATAAAAAAAACAAAATACAAATATCTGCTTATTTTTAAAATTTCACTCGTGGAATAACCGAGGTGTTGAACACAAAAATATTAAAAAATCCCCAAAAACCCACAGAAGATGCAGCATCAACCGGAAAATTTCTGATGATAAAGCACAAAATAAAAATCTAAGATATCTGATTCTGATTCCTGTTTTCAAGAAGTATGAACCGGCCACAATGCTCAGGCTCCATTCTCATACCATCAGGTCAGTTGTGACAGCTGCAACCGGGGTAGTGTACAGGTATGGAATAGACCAGAAAAACAATCCCATACACTATAAAAACTCAGAAAACGCTTACAGCCATCCACTGAATTTATATAAAACTGGGAAATTGAAACAGGCAAATGTTGATCTAAAGAACCCACATCAATCATATGAGTTGAGAGCATTAATACAGCATACCCTGTAGATTATACTGACAACACATCTGAAGTTTTCCATGTTTGGGAAGAGAAGGGATGCATGGTGAGGGTTGTAGGAATGCACGGAGGCGGGAAAAACAGATCATATTGGATGGGCCAACTAATGAATGAACGAGCTGACTTAGTTTTGCTATTTTTTCTCATTCCCAATGCCCTCAAGCCACATAGCATTTTTTTATGTAATTTTATTGTTCTGGAATTATTATTATACTTATTGATAATGGACACATTTAACAGATTTAATGCTTAATCATTAATCAGTTTTGTATGGACAAGATTAAATATTCATGAAATATTCTTAATCCTCCCAATAAATCAATAGTTCTGATTTCAACCACTAAATTCCTCACTATTATAAAAACATTAGTTTACATATTTATTTGTTTACCTTTATTTTATTATATTTTGAATTTACTATAGTGACTAACTAAATATCAAATCTGAGTAATTAACAAATATTAATTAACAAATATTAAAATTTTATTATTGAAAAGATATGAATTCGCTTTTCATTTTCTAGACCAACCAAAAATCTTTAAACATTCACCAACCGGCTATGCTAGTTCATGATATTTGAACAATGTCTTGGGTGTTCCCAGAATAATATACATGGATAACAAGGCTAAGATAAAAAAATTATAAGCCATTACGCAAGTATGTCTCAGACGGTGGTGGCAGGGCAGCTTGTCTTTCACCTTCCAGTGTCCAGTCTTAACGGCATGCATTCTTTATTCCAAAACGGTGACGATTATATGAAAGCTTTGTTCAGATTCTCAAATTCGCATTTGAAAACTATCCTCTCTGTGTTTGTTCTGTTTTCATTCAGAGCTGACAATTAACCAGAAAATGACAGAGATAATAGACAAAACCTGGCTGGCTATGAATACCTTGGCCTGCTCATACTGGGTGAAATTCTTCAAGTATAGCTGGGATGGATGTTATTTCTGTAAGTCTCCTAAAACTACTTTTTAATTATATCTGTAACTTCAACAGTATGTGATTGTACATTGTCAGCTGTTCTGACCAGTTGTACAATTGTTTCTTGATTTTCTTGATTTGTTGAAGTTTATTTAACTCAACTCTATTCTCTTAATGAATTGGGTTTTTCTCATTCCTGCTTTCTAATTTAGTCTTCTCTCTATTATTTTCTCTGCTTCTCATTTTGTCACTACTACTGTGCTCTCTATTATTTTCTCTGCTTCTCATTTTGTCACTACTACTGTGGCTGGCAACCCCAGGGTTGGTGAAGTTCCCAATGCTGGTAAGGTTGGGATTTGCCATGCCTATTCAACTGGGTAGATTTTAATTTGAAAAGGTTTTGTCTAAACATTTAAGTTTTTGAAATTCAAAAGACGAAATTATCAATTTTTTCTTATTTAAATAACATTTTTAAATATATAAATGAATTCAAATATCTAAAAAAAATTTAAAAGTATTCAAATTATCACTCAAATCTAAAATTTCAACAATTTTTAATCAAAATACAATAAAAAAAAAATATTGAAAAAATATAATCATAAAAACTCAAAAAAATCTAACGTTTAAAGTACACAAAACTGAAATAACCCAAATAAATACAAAACTAGAACAGTCATGGAGTTCGGAATGTTGACAAGAAGGTAAATGTATAGGCGGGATATTGACAAGAAGGTAGATGCATCATATTCTAAAGTACGTTCTGCGACAAAGCGCCAAAGGGAATTTGAAAGTGAATTCGACATACCTGAACGAAGCTATTGCCAGCAGGCGGCTGGGAAGCTGACCGGTAAATGGGATGAGTGGAGCTCACGGTATCTGAGCGCTGGATTTCTTCCCAAGAAATTGGAATCTGTCAAGAATGTGCACTTGCGAACTGCAGACATAATAATAATAATAACAGAAATCTTGCTGAAAGAAAGCACTGGAGCCAGATTAATAATAATAATAGAAATCTTGCTGAACCATCGCTGACAATAAAAGGGCAAAGTACAGCATCTAAGCTGTTAAGTTAGGCTGTCAATATCCAGTTAACCATATACAAATCATCAATGCTAAACTATAGTCTAACAGGTTAAATATTATTCTCGTTAAATTAAGTTTCACTCTTACCTTAAAGAGTTAATACCTTAAAGACTTAATGAATATTGATAGTTTCATTTAATGCTGCTTAGTAAACTAAGTATTGTTAGCACGTTAAATATTATTCCCGTTAAATTAAATTTCACTCTTAATTAATAAGCAGTAATAATTTTTTGAATTATTTTAATTGTGAGGTTGACTTTTAGGTTAAAGAGTTAATGACTATTAATTAATAAGTATTAATAGTTTTTTAAAGTATTTTTGAATTATTTTAATTGTGATCTTGACTTTACCTAACTTTATCTCAAACTTAATGAGTATTGATAGTTGATCTTGAAGTTACCCAACTGTATCCCAAATTTTGGATTTAGCAAAATCAAACTTTACATCTATATGGAATGTAATATAAAAAATAACTGAAATGTTAAAATAAAATAAAAATTATTCAAATCCAAGAAAAATTATAAAGAAATGATAAACTTTTTTCAATGATCTGGTATTATTTTAAATGATAATTTAAATATATATCTAAGTATTTGTAGTTTTAGTAGCTATTGAAATTGTTAAAAATAACTAATAGTTAAGAACATATGTTTCTTCTTTAAATATCACAAGTTCAAATCTATACAAATATTGTATATATACTTTTCTAAACTTTAACAATGAAATTATTGTGTAGAAAAGGTTCCTTGTAGCGCAAATAATTTGATCAAATTTATCTATGTGAAAAAAATGTGAAAAACAAATATATAAATTAATCTCTAAAATTATTATTTTATAAAATATCAAACACTAAACACTTTCTCTCTATAAAAAACAACTACCTTTTCCTAAAATGGTTTATAAGAATAAAAAATATTTTAGAATTATGACACAATGTCTTGCTTAATGACCATGGATAAGATTATCGATAAAGAAACTAACAAAGCCAGAAGCCTAAGAAAATAATACGGAGAACATGTTTTTGATAAAACATAAAACAATGTGGAGGAGCTTTTAACGTCAATTTGGAAGTATTGGAGGGAGTTTTAATGTCCTTTCCTTATTAGCATTTATTCTTCGATATTTCTAATCTTTCTCTTATTTCTTTTTCTATCTTCTTCCCTTGAAAATGATAAAAACATCATATTTTAGTTTTGTTTTGTTTAATTTCTGTAAAAATGTGTTAATTTTTAATCTTTCTAAATTAAATGTTATCATTTCTTAAACATATCAATAAAATTATATTATTTTAATATAACTACATTTAATATGAGCTCGTAAACTTGTTTATACACTACTAGAGGGTTAACCACTTTTTCCTCCTCATTTTATATTACATGTATTTATGTCATTTAATTTATTAGTCCCTATAGAGGGACTTATAGTAATCGATTTTACTTTTTGTATTAGTTTGGCACATAGATCAAAAATTTTAATCCAAAGTTTTGTTTTCATCAACCACTTTTCCTCCACTTATAAATGTCTCACAACATTCTTTTGAACCAATGAAAAATTTTGAAGCCTTATTTGGCCTCATATCGAGAGAAAACATGAGGCATTTTGTTTAAAACTTAGGAAATGCTTATATAACATTGCTTCAGTAGGATTAATGCTAGCCGTAAAATTAGCATTACTCTGTAGCATTAAATGTTTTTGTTCTATTTACCCTAATTTTTTAGAAACTACTCTGGAGAAACACTATGTATCCTAATATTTTTAGATATGAATCGGTTTGTCATTTGTCATTATTCCCCTAGACAATGCAAGACATTTAAACCAAAGTTTTAGAAAATTTCATTTTTTAACGAAAGTTGTTGTTTTGACCAGTGTCACATTGATGCTAGGTGTTTTGACTAGTTCCATCTTGATTGAGCCAAAAGGAATCCAGCTGTAGTGTCCCCAAAGCCGAGCCCTTTGTAAGTCTGATGTATGAAATGAATTGTAAATATGTGTTATAGGCTAGTGAGCCAAGTTTGTATAAGCCGATGGGCTTATGTGATTATTAGGACAAACAGAGAGCCTAAGGGTTGTAGGCCATGGACCTGATTTTGTACTTATATGTATGCAACACATTAATAAAATATAAACACCGCCGCGTGCAGGCCAACACGATGAATGAGTGATGGGGGACTGAGCATCCATAGAGAGGGCAAGGGATTAGGGGATGTGAGGTGGGAAAAGGGGCTAAGTGTTAAGCCTAGGGGGCTTAAGCCTTGGGAATAATATTTTATTATTATTCCAAAGAACATGTGCATTTTATGTTGTTTATCCTAAGTTCCTGGCAAGGGGAAAACGTGCAAAGTGGATGCATGATGATGGAATGCATGCAGTTCCAAGGGTGACAAGTGTCAACCCTAGTGCATGCGAATAAATGGCCAAGATGAGCTGTGAGAGGGGTTCTTCTCCATTTTTTTCCCAATTTTCTGAATGGGGCATCCCGTCTGACCTCTACAAGAGATACCCCGTACATCCACTGATCCAGAAGCCTATGTGTTGATTCTGAAAAGCCGAAACATCCTCTGCCTGAGTATCGAGCCTATGTGTGGAGTCTTGTTCGAAGCCATATATGTGAGTCCATCCACCATTGTTGAACCTGTTGGAAATCCCGTGTCTATTTTCTCGTCGATTGTTGTGACCACATAGTGATGGACTGTGTGGGGCATGTTGGCCAGTTTGTGCAACACTCTCTTCAGGAGAGAGAGGTGGTTTAATTGGAAGAACTAGTTGCTTGGCCTATGAGCGACTCTCTCCAGGTGAGAGTGCACAGAGGAAGGAGAGAGCTCCAGGAAGGAACCTTGTAGCTGCCATAGAGCTCAGAGACTTTTGGTCTAGTCTCTTGCTGTAACCCAAGGCAAGGGAGATTAGCGTTTGAAGGATTGTCTAGGTGATAGAGAAGGTGCATACTCCTGAGGTGGAACAGGCATGTGGGGAAGGAGAGTCTGTGGGCAGTGAGCATGACTGGTTCCTGGGAGAGAATTCCTTCCTCATGACTGTGTGTTTTCCCTGTAACCTCAGCCTAGCCTAGGATTCCTTGCCTTGGGGTGGAGCTTAGTCCCAGCTCGGGGGTGACCTACTGTTGAGCTAATGAGCAGAGCGGTCTAAGGATGGGAGGTTCATGGAAGGCCTGCACCTGGTTGGTGGAATTACCTTAGTTTCAAGATAAGTATCAACTTATTTTAAATGTTATGTTTTGCATGCCTATGATGCTTATATTTTATCATGTATTCTTTTGTGCAGATGAATTATGGTTAATGTCATTCTTAAAATTATGATAGAAATAATTATATGACTTACTCTGAGTTTAAATGTGTTTCATTTGCTTAAATGCATGTTGTTTTATAATCCATAGTTGGTGTTATGTTTCCGCGAAGTTTGTTAACCGAAAAAGTGGTGTTACAGTTTGGTATCAGAGCCAAGGTTTCGACACTAAGCCTAGATGGGCTAGTGGAGTGGTCTTTGGACCGAGGGTGAGAGGAGAAATTGTGTTTGGAGGACCAATTTGGGACCCTGGTATGGTCCAGAGTGTCAAGGAGCTACTTGACCATGCCTTTAAGCTCATGAGGTATAGCAGTGTTGTGAAACCACAACGGGTATGGTATATGGCCACAAGGAGAGAGGACTCCACACCAGTAGTGCTCGAGACTTAGGATCTATTCGTGAGGGAAGTAGCGCACCCTCGTGATCGTCGGATTGGGAAAACGTGCGCATGTTTTAAAAACCCTTTGGAGT
The DNA here is from genome assembly GCA_032191745.1 of Picea mariana. Taxonomy (NCBI): domain Eukaryota; kingdom Viridiplantae; phylum Streptophyta; class Pinopsida; order Pinales; family Pinaceae; genus Picea; species Picea mariana. The sequence continues at coordinate 41,586 of JASDQU010739277.1, read as the reverse complement.
TGCACAGGAGTGTGGGAATCGCGATACGCGAACTCGTGAAAACCCAAAAAACTGAGAAGATCTACGCTGTAGACCTAGGAGGAAGTCTCGACCGTTAGATCTGGCGGAGTCGCGCTCGATTTAGTCGCGAAAACCTTTTGAATTTTGCAAAGTGGGGAGATGGGAAGTGAGAAAGGTGAACACCTCTGAAATCTGAAACCTGAAATCCTGAAATGATCTACACCGTAGATTGTAGGAAGGGAGTTGACCGTTCAATTCAATGGAGGAGTAAACCGTAATTTCAGGATTTCGATAGATGGAAGTTCGAGATGTGGGATGCATAAACTCCCGATGCTCAAAACCCCGAAATGTCGAAAAGATCTGTGTCGTAGATCTGAGGAAGGAGTCTAACCATGGGATTTTGCTTGGAATGGATGTGGGCGTATGAACGTGTACCACGTGCCAGTGAGTCGAGAAGACAGGTGAGAGTGGTGAGACCCAATGACGTCACCGAGGGTGACGTGGACCCTCTTGAACGTACCACGTGCCACTATGGTGAAGGGTGACAGCTGTGTTGTGGGCCCGGAGGATAAAGTAAATCGGAATTTGAAAGTCGGGGGTTGGGAAGGAAAGAGAGTCTAAAAGTCTCAAGAATCAAAATCCTGAAACCTGAAGTCCCGAAGTCCTCAGAGACGGAAGAATTGTAGCAGATTTTAAGGGCGACAACTGTGCTATGGGCCCAGAGAGCAAAAAAACAAAATTTTTGGAATTTGGGAATTGAGGCGACAAATATTAGGATTCGTTGCATCGTGAACTTCCGATTCACGAAATTTTGAAAAGATCTGGACCATTAAACCCAACTCATCGAGGATCGTTGCATCCCATACAAGAAACCGTTTATCGAATTTTGGGGATTGTAGCGACAAGAAGTTGGGAGTCACTGCATTATGAAATCTCGGGTATCAAAGACCCGAATCCTAAAAGCGAGTGTGAGAGCCTCGCGGACCAAAACCTTGAATCCATAAGTCTCGAAGTCTCGAAATTGCAGAACCGCCAAAGCTCAGAAAACTTTGTGAAGTGAAAACGTTTTCTCACTCACGTTGATTTATGAATATTATGATGTTGTAAGGGTTAATGCCTAACAAACTTCGATTGGTTGCATGTCGTGTGTGCAGAGTTCAACGAGTGTTAGGACAACCGAAAACTGACACCGAGTATGGAATTGAAAGAGGTGCAAATTGCCTCCGAAACAGAGGACGAAAGGGTAGGAAGGAATGTCAACCTGGGAGTTGAAGGAACAAACTCTAATGGGCATGGAAAAGAGATGGATAATGAAGGACATATGATGAAACTCATTGAAAGATTGTAGAAAGATGCCCAGGCTCACCGAGATGATAGCCAAAAACTCATGAAAATCAGGGATCGACAGGGTGAATTCAACTTAAAAATGTTGAGGAGCCTAGAAAGAATAGAAAAGAAATTGGAAAAAGAGAGTGACACAAGAAGATCAAGAAGTGTCAGAACCCCTGAGAGGAGAAGGAAATTGAGGAGTGGTAGTAGACATTACCGTCTCTCCCCGAAGCATTATGGTAAGGAAACACACAGTACTTCAAGCCCGTCCCCTACCAGAAAACACCGAAAATATGGAAAGGATGAATTGAAAGGGGAGATGAACAAGATTAAGCCTCCAACATTCAATGGAGAACATAAGAAGGAGGAAGATGCTAAAACATGGTTGCTTGGCATGAAGAAATATTTCCAACTACAGAACTACTCCGCTCATGCAGAAGGAAGAATTGCGATGTATCAGCTAAAAGGAAAAGCATCCATGTTGTGGGATCTATTGGTGCAAGTGCAACACATCAGAGAGAAAGATATCACCTGGAAGGAGTTTAAGAGGTATTTCGAAAAGAAATACCTGACCAAAATATATTATGACAAAAAGATGAAGGAGTTATTTAAACTCAAGCTGGGTAGCATGACCATGGATGAGTACGAACGAAGTTTCTTGGAATTGCTAAAATATGTTCCATTCATCAAAGATGAGACTGTCAAGATTCAAAGGTATCTGAGTGGACTGCCACCTTCCATTGGTGATAAGATTCAGTATGATGATTCTAAGACCATGGAAGAAATGATAAGAAGGGCGAAATTCTTGTATGAACAGCAAAGAGAAAGGCCTACTTTTTGGAAGGCTTGSGATGATCAGAAGAAGTTCAGGAAAGAGCAGAGGTAGAAGGGAAACAAGCCTCCCTTTTTCAGAAGCAGTCCCCATTGACAACCATCCTTTAGAGAGTCTAGGAAGGCTGAAGGGGGTGAGCAAATGCCAAGACCACCACCTATGGAATGTTGGGGTTGTAAAGGAAACCATAGGTACAGAGACTGCCCCCACAAAAAAGATAAAGCAAGAACTGTTCAAACTGTTCAGCAAGCTGAAAATGTGGAGGATATGGGTAGCAGAATGCCAAGGATCTACGCAGCACTGGACAACAAACAAGCAAAATTTAAATCACACATGATTGAAGTGGAAGGTATGATTAGTAACCGACCACTTATTATTTTAATTGATTCAGGGGCTAGCCATAGTTATGTAGATCCTAGGGTGGTGGAAAGTTTTCTTTTATCAAGAAGAAAACATGAAAAGTATTGGCTGGTATAGTTAGCCATAGGAACCAAAATGAAGGTCACTGAATTGGTTAAGTCCTATTCAGTAGACATGAATTCCCAGAGCCGTGGCTATTAGACAAATCTCAACCATGAAGCTGAAGAAGTGTTACAGGAAAGGCTGTCAGTTATTTGCAGCCCATGTGGGAGAAGAATCCAGTGATGTAGTCTCAAATTTGGAAGACCATGAGCTACTCACAGAGTTCAAGGACGTATTTCAAGAGGTAACTGGACTACCTCCTAAGAGGGACATCAATTTTTCTATAAATTTGATGCCTGGATGATGCAGACGCCACCTCTGCCTTGATAGGGTCTCTGTGCTGACCTCCCAGTCTTAAGGATCGTTCAAATTCCCATTTTAGCCGAAGCGGCTCTTTGATTCCTCACTAGAATCTCTATTAAAATCGATCCACGGGTTCTTTCTTCTCCTCACAGCCTCTGAACATGACCACTTCTCCTTCCACCACAGGAAAATGAAATTTCGAGCTTCGGGGTTTCCTGATTCCCTTTGTCGAGAACCTATGACTTCTTGATATCTCGATCACTAAAATGTTGATACGTCGAAACACTTCAATAGTATTTATCCCCAGGGCTATCTCTTGGTCCATGTGACCACTATTCCATACGACATCAACCCTATCTCCTTTTGCGATTTCGGGCTTTCAAATGCCGAAATGTATTGGACCTCTTGTCATCAGGATCTCCTATCCTCCGAATCCTGATATCTCAATTCTCCCCGGCCTTTACCTTTTCGCGATTTCAGGACTTTTATTCCTAAAATGTCTTTGGGATCTCGTCCTCGAAATCCCCGAAGTTTTGATCCCTGAAACTCCGATATGACGTTAGCTAGGAAACCCCTTTCGGGATTTTGTGTTTCGGGTTCTCTCAATGCGAGACTCCTCCTCGCCGCTGCTCCTTCACACTCCCGACCTCCGATGTGCTGAAGTGACATCAGCTGGTCCATTTTCTGCCTTGATCACGGTCAACAATAGTGATTGTCTGCTAGACCAACGATCCCTGATCTCTTTGGGACTTCGCAGTTTCAAATGCTGAAATGCTCCAACATCTTGTCTTCAGGATTCGTGAAATGTCAAATCCCGATATGCCGATGGGCTCTCCACTTTCGGGATTTTTCCCGAAGACCTCAATTTCTGCCATGCATCTCCTCAAGATGGACGGTCCACATCCATTTCAGAATTTCGCGAAATCAAATGCCGAAATGTCCCGGCATCTTGTCCCTTTGATCCCCAAAATCCTGACATGTGAAATGCCGACAGACTCTCAGTCTCTGCCACGTGTCCCAACAGATGGACGAATCATATCTATTTCAGGGTTTTTAGCCTAGAGATTCCCAATCTCCTGTCCTCAGGACTTTCGATATCTTGATTTTCGAAATCCCGATGACAAATTATTGTCGGGACGTCACTCCTCTATTCACGAAGGCTTAACTCCCTCGCAACTCCTATAAGATCTGACGGCTGATGGGTATTCTAAGAAAGATCTAACGGTTCAGATCGTTTCTCCTGTGTGCTCCTCCTGCTCCCTCGATGTAGAAATTTCAACGGTCCAGAATCTATCGGCTCATCCAATGGCAGTTGTGCTCCCTCCTGAGCTTCTTTTATTTCTTCCAAGACTTGGAAGAATTTCCAAAATCCAAAGTCCTCAACCTTTGCTCCCTTTCCTCTCTGCGAGCTCCACGATTTGAGTCCTTGCCTGGGCATATAAAACCGCTGCCCCTCTTGAGCTTTGGGTACTCTGAACTCGTCAAAGAGTTCTGTGGCCTCTACACTCCTTGTAGCTATGACTTCATGCACCTAAAGCACTAACCCTTTTGAGCTTCACACCCAAATCTTTGAAGTATTCTGACTCCTGCATCTCTACAGAGTCTCTGGACGCAAAGTGATATTCCTCGTGAGCTTCTCAATTACTCAGAACCCTAAGGGATTCTATCCTTCTTCCTTCTCCTATAGATGGAGAATTTGGATGCCCTCCTGGTTAGTCTTCTGCTCAAACAACCTATTTTTGAGTCTGCAGGGTGTTCAACAACACTGTGAAGGTCCTTCAATGGGCTCCTCCTCAATTTGCAGAACTCAAAGAGTTCTCTTCCTCTCTGTGCCTACCTGCACATTGTCTCAATGCCCTCCTGGAAGAGTGTCAATAATACTTAGATGATTCTGAATTCTTAATAAATCACAGTAGAGTTCTTCTTGTGTTCACTCCTTGCACTGGCTCAATGCCCACTTGGCAGAGCTTTACAAAACTCCTCAGAGATTTCTGTCTGCAACTGTGTTCCTCTTACAAAGCCTTGCCTCCTGAGGTATTCAACAAACTCAAAAGTCTTCGTCTGAATTGTTGATTTCAGCTATTGTGCCCTCCTGGCACCTCTTTGTCTGACTCCGCAAAGTTTAGAAGTGCTTCTGTGCACTGGTATTCAGAGACTGCAGTACTCTGTCACACCTCCTGGCATGAAACCACAAATATCCCTCAAGCTTGAAAATCAAACAATTCCCTGCAAATGCAAAACCTACAACATACATCTACAACATAAATAGAACACATGTAGACATTCATTCAAAATAGGAAATATGCAGGAAAAACTGCTACTTGTATTAAATGGAAAATGCCTATTTTTACAAGGCGTTCTTAAGCTCATACTTTGACAGAGTCTCAGCTCCTTCTCTTGCATACTCACTCTCTCTTGTGCATATTCCAACTATTACCACTATTCCCAAATGAGATTGAAAATGATCTTTTACGTGAGGGGGCTCTTAGAGCTCTTCCCTCTAATCTACCTACCCTATTCAATATCATTTAATGGGTTGTCTAGTCCAAAAATCGGATCTAGATCTCATCCTTACAAACATTAAAGGCCTACCTACTTTAATGCCTACACAAAGACATGGCTCCATGGCTCAACAACCTACAACATTAATTACATTTAATTTCAAATCAAAACGAGGACTACACCTCTCTTCAGCTTTGAATGCACACGTTGACGTGATTGGCTGGCTCGCTGGCTGACATGGAGAGATGCTCCTACATCATACTCCTCAGCTGCAAAATTCATGAGCTCCTACTCATGAGCTTCCCATCTCTCAGCTTTGGAAATCCTCCTAGATCCCAAACAAATTCCTGGAGTTGTTCATCTACTCCATCTCCCTGCTGCTACTGTTGCTTTTGTGCTGCTACTGCTGCTAGTGTTTATTTTTTTCTATCAAACGCCTCCTTGCTGGCAGTCCCTGCTGACCAGATCATCAGCTCCCTGATCTCCTTGATCACTTCATCCAACTACTCTAGTGGATGGCCCTGTTCATGCAGTCTCTCTAGCTGCAAATATTTTCTGCAATTGGGCAGATCACGGTGATCTCCCATGCCTTCTTCATCTGCTTCCAACTTCGCTTGTTGGATGTGCATGCCCTACACTATCACCCTTCTCTCCATGGCTTCAATTTACTCATACAGGTCAACCAAACTAATGTTGTCTTCTTCTTCTTCTTCCTCCACTTCTGCAAGCTCCAAGGTTGCAGTCCTTTCAGGTTCCCCTCTAAAATTATTGAGCCATTCCTTGGAATGCTCATCCTCTTCTTCTACTTCTTGGGTAGCTTCCAAAGTCTGCAACAATTCTTCTTTGATAGTCTTAGTTAGCTATTCTTCTTCTATTGTCGCTGCTTCATATGCAACACAGGCTTCTACCTCCTCTAGGCTAAGTGGTAGGGATATTTCAATTCCCCCAATCATTAGAATATTTCTCCGATCTGCCTTCTTTGTCAGCTACATCTACTGATCCAAACTCACCTCTGAGTTTATGAGACCCTTAGATAGTCTCATCTTCTTATCCCTGCTCACATGAAAAATTGGGATTTCCCTGCTACTTCCATGGAATACTATGAGATCAACCGATCCCATCTTCATCAGCACCCCTTGCTGAATTGAACTCACCTCCGAGTCCATGAGACCTTCAGACAGTCTCGTATTCTTATCTCTGCCCACTTTGCAATTTCAAATGCTTCCATTGCCCTCCTGGCAGTCTCCGAGATCCTGCAGCAACTTCATTTCATTCCCGAGATGGCAATGTGAAATTCCTTGGCTGTCCTCTTGACAGTCCGTGAGATCTTCAGCTAATATCAACTCCTTTCCCACCTGGAAATTTGGAATTTCCTCTCTGCCCTCCTGGAAGTTCTTGAGATATTCAGCTGATCCCATTTCATTCTCTTCATCGAGAATTCTCTCAGTCTTTAGTTCACATATCTGAACCATCTCCTCAGGTCTGTCGAGGTTTTCAGCATGCCTCAACCATCCTCTTAATAGCGTATGCTGTCTTCTATTCATCAACTCCTTGACTGACCATTTTATCTTCAGCTTCCTCATGGGCCATTCATATACCCATCTCAACTTGGCTTTCTGCTGTATCTCCAATGATAGTTCATCCATCCTTGTGTTCTGCTGCATCCACAATTCAAGCTTTTCTATTTCTTTTCTTATATCAGTGAGCTCTTCATCTATTTATTCTTTACTCACTAGCTCCTGGTTCTTCCTTCTAGCATACTTACAGCCTTCAGTAGCCATGATGTTGTCTCTGTCTGCCCTCCTAGAAAATCTGCTGCTCACTCTTGCAAACCTGAGTGCTTCAGCCTTTTCCTACAGTCCCGCTGACTGTATTCTCGATTTCTACCTAGTCGTGAACAATCACCACAGAGTATTCAGCAACCCTGTCTTATTTTGCCTCGCTTCACCTGAAATATACAAGTGAAGTCCAACTTTGATACCATAATTGACGCAGACGCCACCTCTGCCTCGACAGGGTCTCTGCGCTGACCTCCGGATCTTAAGTATCATTCAAATTCCCCTTTGAGTTGAAGAGACTCTTTGATTCCTCACTGGAATATCTATTAAAATCGATCCACAGGTTCTTTCTACTCTTCACGGCCTCTAAACATGACCGCTTCTCCTTCCACCACAGGAAAATGAAATTTCGGGCTTCGGGGTTTCCTGATTCCCGTTGTCCAGAACCTATGTCTTCTTGATCTCTCGATCATCGAAATGCCGATACGTCGAAACACTTTAACAATATTTATCCCCAGGGCTATCTCCTGGTCCATGTGACCACTATTCCATACGACCACAGCCCTATCTCCTTTCGTGATTTCGAGCTTTCAAATGCCGAAATGTATTGGATCTCTTGTCCTCAGGACCCTCGATCCTCCGAGTCCCGATATCCTGATTCTCCCGGGCCTTTACCTTTTTGCGATTACGGGACTTCCGTTCCCGAAATGTGTTTGGGCTCTCATCCTCGAAACCCCCGAAGTTTTGATCCCCGAAATCCGATATGACGTCAGCTAGGAAATCCCTTTCAGGATTTCATGTTTCGGGTTCTCCCGATGCGAGACTCCTCCTCGCCGCTACTCCTTTTCACTCCTGAACTCCGATGTGCCGAAGTGACATCAGCTGGTCCCTTTTCTACCTTGATCACGATCAATGGTTGTGATTGTCCGCTAGACCAATGATCCCTGATTTCTTTCGGGACTTCACGGTTTCAAACACCGAAATGATCTGACATCTTGTCTTTAGGATTCGCAAAGCACCAAATCACGATATGCCGATGGGCTCTCCCCTTTTGGGATTTTTCCCAAAGGCCTCAATTTCTGCCACGCATCCCCTCAATATGGACGGTCCACATTCATTTCACGATTTCGCGAAATCAAATGCCGAAATGTCCCAACATCTTGTCCCTTTGATCCCTGAAATCCTGACATGTGAAATGCCAACAGACTCTTAATCTCCGCCACGTGTCCCAACTGATGGACGAATCATATCTGTTTCGGGGTTTTCATCCTAGATATTCCCGATCGCCTATCCTCAAGACTTCCGATATCCCGATTTCTGAAATCCCGATGACAAATTCTTGTCGGGAATTCACTCCTCTATTCACAAAGGCTTAACTCCCTTGCAAATCCTATCAGATCCGACGACTGACGGGTATTCTATGAAAGATCTGACAGTTCAGATCGTTTCTCCTGTGTGCTCCTCCTACTCACTGGACGTTGATCTAGAATCTATCTGCTCATCCAACGACAATTGTGCTCCCTCCCGAGCTTCTACGCTTTCTTCCGGAACTTGGAAGAATTTCCAAAAGCCAAAGGCCTCAACCTTTACTCCCTTTCCTCTCTGCGAGCTCCACGATTTGTGTCCTCGCCTGTCGATATAAAACCGTTGTCCCTCCTAAAGTTTGGGTACTCTGAACTCGTCAAAGAGTTTTGTGGCCACTGCACTCCTTACAGCTACAGCTTCGTGCACCTAAAGCACTAACCCTCCTAAGCTTCACGCCTGAATCCTTGAACGATTCTGACTACTGCATCTCTACATAGTCTCTACACACAGTGTTATTCCTCCTGAGCTTCTCAATTACTCATACCCCTAAGGGATTTTATCCTTCTTTCTTCTCCTGTAGATGGAGAATTTGGATGCCCTCTTGGCTAGCCTTCTGCTCAAGCAACCGTTTGTTGAGTCTGCAGGGTGTTCAACAACCCTGTGAAGGTCCTTAAATGGGCTCTTCCTCAATTTGTAGAACTCAAAGAGTTCTCTTCCTCTCTGTGCCTACTTGCACATTGTCTCAATGCCCTCTTGGCAGAGTGTCAATAATCCTAAGATGATTCTGACTTCTTAAGAACTCACAGTAGAGTTCTTCTTCTGTGCACTCCTTGCACTGGCTCAATGCCCACTTGGAAGAGCTTTACAAAACTCCTTAGAGATTTATGTCTGCAACTGTGTTCCTTCTACACAGCGTTGCCTCCTGAGGTATTCAACAACCTAAAGCGTCTTACTCTAAATTGTTGATTTCAGCTACTGTGCCCTCCTGGCATGTCTTTGTCTGACACCGCAGAGTTCAGAAGTACTTCTGTGCACTGGTATTCAGAGATTGCAATACTCTATCACGCCCTCCTGGCATGAAACCACAAAGATCCATCAAGCCTGAAAATCAAACAACTCCTTGCAAATGCAAACCTACAACATACATCTACAACATAAATAGAACACACATAGACATTCATTCAACATAGGAAATATGTAGGAAAAACTGCTACTTGTATTAAATGGCAAATGCCTGTTTTTACAAGGTGCTCTTGAGCTTAGACTTTGACAGAGCCTCGGCTCCTTCTCTTGCACACTCACTCTCTCTTGTGCATATTCCAACTATTAACACTATTCCCAAATTAGATCGAAATTGATCTTTTACATGAGGGGACTCTTAGAGCTCTTCCCTCTAATCTACCTACCCTATTCAATAGCATTGAATGGGTTGTCTAGTCCACAAATCAGATCTAGATCTCAACCTTACAAACATTAAAGGCCTACCTACTCTAATTCCTACACAAAGGCACAACTCCATGGCTCAACAACCTACAACATTAATTACATTTAATTTCAAATCAAAACGAGGGCTACGCCTCTCTTCAGCTTTTAATGCATGCGCTGATGTGGTTGGCTGGCTGGTTGGATGACATGGAGAGATGCTCCTGCATCATACTCCTCAGCTGCAAAATTCATGAGCTCCTGATCATGAGCTTCCCATCTCTTAGCTTTGGAAATCCTCCTAGATTCCAAACAAATTCTTGGAGTTGTTCATCCACTCCATCTCCCTGCTACTGTTGTTGCTTCTACGTTGCTGTTGCTGCTGCTATTTATTTTCTTCTACCCAGTGCCTCCTTGTTGGCAGTCTCTACTGACCAGATCATCAGCTCCTTGATCTCGTTGATCACTTCGTCCAGTTTCTCTAGTGGCTGGCCCTATTCATGCAGTCTCTCTAGCTGCAAAACGTTTCTGCAATTGGGCATATCACGGTGATCTCCCATGCCTTCTTCATCTGCTTCCAACTTCTCTTTTTGGATGTGCATGCCCTGCACTATCACCCTTCTTTCCAGGGCTTCAATTTGCTCATACAGATCAACCAAACTAATGTTGTTTTCTTCTTCTTCCTCCTCCACTTCTGCAAGCTCCAAGGTTACAGTCCTTTCAGGTTCCCCGCTTAAAGTACTGAGCCATTCTTTGGAATGCTCATCTTCTTCTTCTGCTTCTTAGGAAGCTTCTAAAGTCTACAACAATTCTTCTTTGACAGTCTCAGCTAGTTGTCCTTCTTCTGTTGTCACTGATTCATCTACAACACAGGCTTCTGCCTCCTCTGGGCTAAGTCGTAGGGATATTTCAATTCCCCCAATCATCAGAAGATTTATCTAATCTTCCTCCTTTGTCAGCTGCATCTGTTGATCCAAACTCACCTATGAGTTTATGAGACCCTCGGATAGTCTCATCTGCTTATCCCTGCTCACCTAGAAAATTGGGATTTCCACGCTGCTTCCCTGGTAGACTATGAGATCAACTGATCCCATATTCATCAGCACCCCTTACTGAATTGAACTCACCTATGAGTCCATGAGACCTTCAGACAGTCTCGTATTCTTATCTCTTCCCACCTGGCAATTTGAGATGCTTCCACTGCCCTCCTTGCAGTCTCCGAGATCCAGCAACGACCTCATTTCATTGCCTAGATGGCAATGTGAAATTCCTTGGCTGTCCTCTTAACAATCCATGACATCTTCAGTTAATCTCAACTCCTTTCCCACCTGGAAATTTGGAATTTCCTCTCTACCCTCCTGGCAGTTCTTGAGATCTTCAGTTGATCCCATTTTATTCTCTTCATCGAGAATTCTCCCATTCTCTGGTTCACATATCTGAACCATATGCTCAGTTCCGTCGAGGTTTTCAGCGTGCCTCAACCATCCTCTTAAGAGCCTATGCTGTCTTCTAGTCATCAACTCCTTCACTAGCCATTTTACCTTCGGCTTCCTCATGGACCATTCATATACCCATCTCGACTTGGCTTTTTTCTGTATCTCCAATGCAAGTTTATCCATCCTCACGTTCTACTGCATCTGCAATGCAAGATTTTCTATTTCATTCCTTATATTAGGGAGCTCTTCATCTATTTCTTCTTTACTCACCAACTCCTAGTTCTTCCTTCCAGCATACTTACGGCCTTCAGTAGCCATGTTGTTGTCTCTGTCTGCCCTCCTGGAAAATCTGCTGCTCACTCTTGCAAACCTGAGTACTTCGGCCTTTTCCTACAGTCCCACTAACTATCTTCTTGATTGCTTCCTACCTGTGAACAATCACCACAGAGTCTACAACAACCCTCTCTTCTTTTGCCTCACTTCACCTGAAATATACAAGTGAAGTCCAAATATGATACCATAACTGACGCAAACGCCACCTCTGCCTTGACAGGCTCTCTGCGCTGACCTCCCAGTCTTAAGGATCGTTCAAATTCCCCTTTGAATTGAAGTGGCTCTTTGATTGATCACTGGAATCTCTATTAAAATCGATCCACATGTTCTTTCTACTCCTCAATGCCTCTGAACACGACCACTTCTCCTTCCACCATAGGAAAATGAAACTTCGGGCTTCGAGGTTTCCTAATTCTCATTATCGAGAACCTATGTCTTCTCAATCTCCCAATCACCGAAATGCGGATACGTCGAAACGCTTTAATAGTATTTAGCCCCAGGTCTATCTCCTGGTCCATGTGACCACTATTCCATATGACAACATCCCTATCTCCTTTCGTGATTTTGGGCTTTCAAATGCTGAAATGTATTGGACCTCTTGTCCTCAGGGTCTCCGATCCTCCGAATCCAAATATCCTGATTCTCCCAGGCCTTTACCTTTTCGCGATTTCAGGACTTCCGTTCCCGAAATGTCTTTGGGCTCTCGTCCTCGAAACCGTCGAAGTTCCGATCCTCGAAACTCCAATATGACGTCAGCTAGGAAACCCCTTTCGGGATTTCGCATTTCAGGTTCTCCTGATGTGAGACTCCTCCTCGCCACTGCTCCTTCGCACTCTCGACCTCTGATGTGCCAAAGTGATGTCAGCTGGTTCTTTTTCCACCTTGATCATGATCAACGACTATGATTGTCTGCTAGAACAAGGCTCCCTGATCTCTTTCGGGACTTCACAGTTTCAAATGTCGAAATTCTCCGACATATTGTCTTTAGGATTCATGAAACGTTGAATCCCGATATGCCGATGGGCTCTCCCCTTTTGGGATTTTTCCCTAAGGCCTCAATTTCTGCCATGCGTCCCCTCAAGATGGATGGTCCACATCCATTTCACGATTTCGCGAAATCAAATGCCGAAATGTCTTAGCATCTTGTCCCTTCGATCCCCCAATTCCTGACATGTGAAATGCCGACAGACTCTCAGTCTCTACCACGTGTCCCAACTGATGGACGACTCAGATCTGTTTCGGGGTTTTCAACCTAGAGATTCCCGATCTCCTGTCCTTAGGACTTCCGATATCTCGATTTCTAAAATCCCGATGACAAATTCCTGTCCAGACTTCACTCCTCTGTTCACAAAGTCTTAACTCCCTCGCAACTCCTATTAGATCCGACAGCTGACGGGTATTCTAAGAAAGATCCGATGGTTCAGATCAATTCTCCTGTGTGCTCCTCCTGTTCCCTGGACGTATAAATTTCAACGGTCCAGAATCTATCGGCTCATCCAACGGCAGTTGTGCTCCCTCCTAAGCTTCTTCACTTTCTTCCGGGACTTGGAATAATTTCCAAAAGCCAAAGGCCTCAACCTTTTCTCCCTTTCCTCTCTGTGAGCTCCATGATTTGAGTCCTCACCTGTGCGTATAAAATTGTTATCCCTCCTGAGCTTTGGGTACTCTGAACTCTTCAAAGAGTTCTGTGGCCTTTTCACTCCTTGCATCTATGGCTTCGTGCACCTAAAGCACTAACCCTCCTGAGCTTCACACAAAATCCTTGAAGGATTCTGACTCCTACATCTCTACAGAGTCTCTGCACGCAAAGTGCTATTCCTCGTGAGCTTCTCAATTACTCAAACCCCTAAGGTATTTTACCCTTCTTCCTTCTCCTGCAGATGGAGAATTTGTATGCCCTCCTGGCTAGCCTTCTACTCAACCAACCTATTGCTGAGTCTGTAGGGTGTTCAACAACCCTGTGAAGGTCCTTCAATGGGATCTTCCTCAATTTGCAGAACTCAAAGAGTTCTCTTCTTCTCTGTGCCTACCTGCACACTGTCTCAATTCCCTCCTGGTAGAGTGTCAAGAATCCTTAGATGATTCTGACTTCTTAAGAACTCATGACAGAGTTCTTCTTCTGTGCACTCTGTGCACTGGCTCAGTGTCCACTTGGCAAAGCTTTACAAAACTCCTTAGATATTTTTGTCTATAACTTTGTTCCTCCTACACAGCCTTGCCTCCTGAGGTATTCAAGAACCTCATAGGTCTTCCTTTGAATTGTTGATTTCAACTACTGTGCCCTCTTGGCACGTCTTTGTCTGACTCCACAGAGTTTAGAAGTGCTTATGTGCAATAATATTCAGAGACTGCAATACTCTGTCACATCCTCCTAGCATGAAACCACAAAGATCCCTCAAACCTGAGAATCAAACAACTCCCTGCAAATGCAAACCTACACCATACATCTACAAAATAAATAGAACACACATAGACATTCATTCAACACAGGAAATATGCAAGAAAAATTGCTACTTGTATTAAATGGCAAATGCCTATTTTTACAAGGTGTTCTTGAGCTCAGACTTTGACAGAGTCTCGGCTCCTTCTCTTGCACACTCACTCTCTCTTCTGCATATTCCAACCATTACCACTATTCCCAAATGAGATTGAAATTGATCTTTTACATGAGGGGGTTCTTAGAGCTCTTCCCTCCAATCTACCTACCCTATTCAATAGCATTGAATGGGTTGTCTAGTCCACAAATCGGATCTAGATCTCAACCTTACAAACATTAAAGGCCTACCTACTCTAATGCCTACACAAAGGCATGGCTCCATGGCTCAACAACCTATAACATTAATTACATTTAATTTCAAATCAAAATGAGGGCTATGCCTCTCTTCAGCTTTGAATGCACGCACTGACGTGGTTGGCTGGCTAGCTGGATGACATGGAGAGATGCTCCTCCATCACTGGAGCAGCTCCAGTTTCAAAGGCTCCTTCTAGAATGTGTATGTCAGAGTTAAAGGTGTTGCAATTGCATCTCGAAGAGCTACTAAAGAAGGGATACATTGACCCCAGCGTGTCACCTTGGGGAGCCCTAGTCCTATTCGTGAAGAAGAAAGATGGGACATTGAGGCTATTCATTGATTTTCGACAGTTGAACAAGGTAACTGTTAAGAACCAGTATCCTCTGCCAAGGATCGATGATCTTTTTGATCAGTTGAAGGATGTGAAAATATTTTCAAAAATAGATCTTAGATCTGGATATCACGAAGTGAGAATAAATGATAAGGACATTAGAAAGACCACCTTTAGAACAAGGTATGGTCATTATGAATTCACAGTGGTGCCATTTGGACTGACAAATGCAGCTGCTATTTTCATGTGCTTAATGAATTGTGTATTCAGAGACTATTTAGACAAGGTTGTCATAGTCTTCCTGGATTACATCTTGGTGCATTCTAAGTGAGAGGAAGATCTTGAGAAACACCTGAGAATGGTGCTGCAAGTGTTGAGAGAACACCAGTTTTATGCCAAGCTAAGAAAATGCTCATTTTATCAAAGGAAGATCCATTACCTGGGACATATTATTTCAGAAAAGGGGATTGTTCTGGATCATAAAAAGGTTGAGGCCATCCGAGAATGGTCAGCACCAAGGAATGTGGTAGAAGTTAGATATTTTATGGGTCTGGCAGGCTACTATAGAAGGTTTATAGCTAGATTCTCAAAGATAGCTCACCCTATCACTTCCTTGCAAAGGAAGGAGAATAAATTTCAGTGGACTGAAGAGTGTGAGAGCAGTTTCCAATGATTGAAGCAAGTGCTAACCAACGCTCCAATCCTGAATATTGTAGAGCCAAGTATGAATTTCGTGGTGTGAACAGATGCATGTAAGGAGGGGCTAAGAGGATTTCTTAGCCAAGAGGGATTTGTAATTTGTTATGAGGCCCGAAAGATGAAAGAGCAGGAAAGGTATTATGCCACTCATGATTTAGAGCTGACATCAATCGTCCATGCATTGAAGAAATGGAGACATTACCTCATGGGAAGGAGATTCGAACTTAGAATAGACCACAATGGAGACTTTAAATGCCAGGCAAACCAGATGGCTGGAGTTTTTGTGTGAATATGACTTTGATATCAAGCATATCAAAGGGAAATAAAATAAGGTGGCTGATGCACTCAACAGAAAAGTGCATGAATTACATGCTACATCCATTAGCATGTACAAGACTGAGATCAAGGACATAATTTTGGAAGTTGCAAATGTTGATTTGTAGTACAGAGGTCGGGTAGAAAAGATACAACAACGTGAGAGACCACAGACCTAGGAAAGTTACACCTTGGGAACTAATGGCATACTTCTGTATAAAACCATGCTGTATGTAACCAATGTCCAAGAATTGAAGCTGGCAATTCTAAAAGAAATGCATAACATGGCTTATGCTGGACATCCTAGATATCAAAAGACTGTGGCAGCAGTCAAAAGCAATTATTTTTGGCCGGGTATGAAGAAAGAAATCATTGAATACATTGCCAGATGTATGGAGTGCCAGAAAGTTAAGGCTGAGCATAGGCACCCAACAGGGTTGTTGCAGCCTTTACCCATTCCTGAGTGGAAATGGGAAGTGGTGACAATGGATTTTATCACAGGATTGCCTAAAACAAGCAAGAAACATGATTCAATCATGGTGGTGGTGGACAAGATTACAAAAGCTGCCCATTTTATTCCACTAAAAACCACTCACAAGGTAGCAGATGTTGTTGATATCTTCTTAAAAGAAGTGGCACGCTTGCACGAAATTCCTAAGACAATTGTGTCTTATAGGGACCTGAAATTCACCTCGAATTTCTCGAAAGGACTGTTCAAGGGATTCAAAATGAATCTGAACTTTAGTACAACATATCATCCTAAGTCTGATGGTCAGACAAAAAGGGTGAACAGAGTAATAGAAGACATACTGAGAATGTATGTGATGGATAAACCATCAAGGTGGGAAGACTACCTGCATTTAGTAGAATTCGCCTACAATAATGGGTATCATACATCGTTGAAGATAAGCCCATTCGAAGCACTTTATGGAAGAAAGTGCAACACACCAGTAAGCTGGGATAATCCAGCTAACAGAGCAGTGATTGGGCCTGAGCTACTCAAAGAGATGGAAGACCAAATGATAAGGATTAAACGGAATCTAAACACTGCCCAGGATAAGCAGAAAAGTTACACTGATAGTAACAGAACCCACAGAGAATTCAGAGAAGGTGATCATGTTTTCCTGAAAGTAAAAACTAATAGGAGTTCTCTGAAGCTAGGAAGTTGCGCCAAGTTGGCAGCAAGATTTTGTGGGCCATTTGAGATCCTGGAAAGGATTGGGCCAATTGCATACATGCTTGCATTACCTGCATCTATGACTGTACATAATGTGTTTCATGTTTCACTCCTTAAGAGATATATACCTGATGCTAATCATGTTATCAATTGGAATGTGATTCAGGTGGAACCAGAAGGCGTCCTGCAAGTGCATCATGTGCACATATTGGACAGGAAAAGCAAACAGCTCCGAAATCAAGCCATAGAGCTTGTAAAGGTCCAGTGGACCTGGTACGGTCCTGGGGATGCGACATGGGAGCATGAAGAGGTTATGCGGGTAGAGTTCCTGCATCTTTTTGAAAATTTTGAAAAAGCTTGCAGAGACAGTGTAAGGTTGCACTCAGGACAGTGCATAAATAAGGGGAGGGGAATTGTAGTGTCCCCAAGGCCTAGCCCCTTGTAAGTCTAATGTATGAAATGAATTGTAAATATGTGTTATAGGCTGGTGAGGCAAGTTTGTATAATCCGATGGGCTTATGTGATTATTAGGCCAAAGAGAGAGCCTAAGGGTTGTAGGCCATGGACCTGATTTTGTACTTATATGTATGCAACACATTAATAAAATATAAACACCACCACGTGCAGGCCGACACGATGAATGAGTGATGGGGGACTGAGCATCCATAGAGAGGGAAAGGGATTAGGGGTTGGAAGGTGCAAAAATGGGCTAAGTGTTAATCCTAATGGGCTTAAGCCTTGGGAATAATATTTTATTATTATTCCAAAGAACATGTGCATTTTATGTTGTTTATCCTAGGTTCCTGGCAAGGGGAAAATGTGCAAAGTGGATGCATGCTGATGGAATGCATGCAGTTCCAAGGGTGACAAGTTTCAACCCTGGTGCATGCGAATAAACGACCAAGATGAGCCATGAGAGGGGTTCCTCTCCATTTTTTTTCTGATTTTCTGAACGAGACATCCCGTCTGACCTCTGCAAGAGATACTCTGTACATCCACTAATCCAGAAGCCTGTGTGTTGATTCTGAAAATCCAAAACATCCTCTATCTGTGTATCGATCCTATGCATGGAGTCTTGTTCAAAGTCATATTTGTGAGTCCATCTGCCATTGTTGAACCTGTTGGAAATCCCGTGTCTATTTTCCCATCGGCTGTTGTGGCCATGCAGTGCTGGACTGTGTGGGGCTTGTTGGCCAGTTTGTGCAACACTCTCTTCAGGAGAGAGAGGTGGTTGAATTGGAAGAACATGTTGCTTGGCCTGTCAGTGACTCTCTCTAGGTGAGAGAGTGCATAGAGGAAGGAGAGAGCTCCTGGAAGGAACCTTGTATCTGCCTCAGAGCTTGGAGACTTCTGGTCTGGTCTGTTGCTGTAACCCAATGTAAGGGAGGTTAGCAGTCGAAGGACTGTCTAGGTGATAGAGAAAGTGCATACTCCTGGGGTGGAACAGGCATGTGGGGAAGGAGAGTCTGTGGGCAGTGAGCATGAGTGGTTCCTGGGAGAGAATTCCTTCCTCATGACTGTGTGTTTTCCCTGTAACCTCAACCTAGCCTAGGATTCCTTGCCTTGGGGTGGAGCTTAGTTCCAGCTCGGGGGTGACCTACTGTTGAGCTGATGAGCAGTGCGGACTAAGGCTGGGAGGTTCATGGAAGGCCTGCATCTGGTTGGTGGAATTACCTTAGTTTCAAGATAAGTATTAGCTTATGTTAAATGTTATGTTTTGCATGCCTATGATGCTTATATTTTATCATGTATTATGTTGTGCAAATGAATTATGGTTAATGCCATTCTTAAAATTATGATAGCAATAATTTATATGACTTACTCTGAGTTTAAATGTGTTTCATTTGCTTAAATGCATGTTGTTTTATAATCCAGAGTGGGTGTTATATTTCCGCGAAGTTTGTTAACCGAAAAAGTGGTGTTACACCATAGAAGGCTAAGAATGACTCAGAACTCTCAGAGGCAGCTCAGAACAACTCCAACACACAGAGAAAGGGAAAAAAGTTCAAAGTTCCCAAAAATCAGTGAAATGGTATGATCGCAAAAATCACGTCGCATGATTTATAACAGCGCAAAAGGCTCGTCAAACGGAGTTACGGTTTGAAGGATATTCGCGGTCAAAGTTGTGGTCAAACAAGGCGAGTCAACAAGGGACACATCATCATCCATACTGCTGACATCAGCATGATGTTAGC
The DNA here is from genome assembly GCA_032191745.1 of Picea mariana. NCBI lineage: Eukaryota > Viridiplantae > Streptophyta > Pinopsida > Pinales > Pinaceae > Picea > Picea mariana. The sequence goes on along the minus strand of JASDQU010739277.1, from coordinate 22,375 downwards.
AGCTGATGTGGTAGGGAGACATCATCATATGGTATGTTGACATCATCATGCCACATGGCAACAACATAGGCTGCCACATGTCACCCACTAGTGGACTTTTCAGGGGTCAATATGGACCAATAGAAAAGTGCCACGTGGAACCCTAGAAGATGCCACATGACACTACCCAGGGAGCACCACATGTCAATACATAAGTGATAGGTCAAGCCACATCAATGACATCCCAAGGATGCCCAATGTTGGCCCCTAAACAATTTTAGTTTAAAAAAAAGAAGAAATGGTGAGTCCGCCAAATCTATTGGACAGTGCCAATTCTGTATGATTGTTGGCAGAGCTTCTAGAGGGACGCTAAATGTAGCAGAGGACAAAAAATACAATCTATATATATATATATATATATATATATATATTAATCAACTACCAAAAATGGAATCTAGTGGGTTCGACCCCGGAACCTTCGCCTAGTACAACGCCTTCATAACTCCACCCTAACCAATGCACCACTGGGTGTTCCTTGGTATATCTGCCATTGCCATTATTTAAAAAGTGAAAATCCTCCAAGAGCCAAGAGGAGGCACGACCGTACTATATGACCGTGCACATGGATTTCAAGATGAAGACTGTTATAATTGCAAGTGTAGAGGGCATGAAAATCGAGACAAAATTCTTCTTGTCCCTGGAAGTGCCAGAGTCGGATCGAAGTGTGGAGACAGACATTTTTGGTTAATTCAATTCCATGAATCTAATGGTGATGTTTTTTTTTTTGATTTGAGCATTATTTCTACATCTTGATTTCACAATGAGGAATATTCATGTATTTGCCAATTTCTTTTGTTGAGTTAATGAAAGAGCCTACCCATTTGAGAGCAGGACATGAAGACGTATTCCACCAGGGATGAACTCCATTATCAAGATTGTGTGTTCATATATGATGCTTATGTCTCTTCATTTTTAATTTTTTTCTTCTTTAATGGTGTACTTTAATTTATGCTCATTTAATAAAAAAATTTATAAGTCATGATGAAAAGATCATGGATCGTGTTGGTATCAGAGAAGTCGTATTTGACATGAATTTTTGAGTGTGACTGATTACTAGGGCCAAGAATAAGCAGGGTGAAGGAACTCTAAAGACTTTCAATCCCGAAGTTGGTTGTGTATCTAGATGGAAGAAAATGGAAGAAGAGCACAAGCGTGATGAGCAAGAGAAAAAATTTCACATGGTATTTTATCACATGCCCAAAATGGTCGAGCAAATGTATGGAGATTACGAGAAGAGGATGAAGAAGAAAGGGAACAAAAAGGAAGCACATGCAGATGATGATGCTTCAGTAAACCAAGGGGATGGAGGAGATCCTCTTGAGCCTTCGTCTTCACCTTCGAGTTCTAGTTCTTCTTCCTCTGAGCATTCTCATCAATCTCAACATTCTAGCCATAAAGCCTCTTTTAAGAAACCATTATTAAAGCTTGATATAAAATTTTCTTTACCTATGTTTAATGGAGATGTTAATCCTGAAAATCTAGATAATTGGATTTGACATGTTGAAGTGTATTGTCGTGTCTAGCATATTGATGAAGAGGAAGTTAAAGTGAAACTAGCTTCTCTTCGATTGTAAGGCACCGCTCTCGTATAGTGGGAGAGCAAGCTTCAGGACATAAGTAAGTGTGGTAAGCTTATTTCCTCATGGTCAGAATTTAAATCAACGATCAGGAATTTTTTTTATCCATTAGGGTATTTACATAAAGCAATGATGGAATGGAAAACCTTAAGGCAAAGTAAAGGACAAATTGTACAAAGTTTCACAAAAGAATTTAGGGAGAAGGCTCTAGCATTGAACATTCCTTTAGATTCTTATGAGACTTTAATGAAGTATATTGGCACACTTCACAGTTATATTCGACATACTTTTCTCTTGTTTAACCCCACTAGTGTTGACGAAGTTTTTGTGCAAGGCACTCACCTCGAAAATAGGGGGAAACATGTTCAAGAAGATCCCACAAAGAAACATTTTAATTTACCACATAAGAATTTTAAGAAGTTTAAAAGGAAGGACAAGAAGACTGCTATAGTGATGAGAGAAGGAGGAAAACCATCTTCTAGAGTCATTGCAAGAAGGACCATCACAATGAAGAACACTTTGGAAACTGAATCCAGAAAGAAACCGAAATAGTTCGGTGGAAAGGAGAAGACAAAGAATGTTTCTATGGTACAAAAAGATCTTGGTTCCGATCCAGGAGATGAAGGAAAGATCATAGCGGTTGGCGTAGAAGGTAAAGATTCCCTTCATGCTAGTTCTAGTTCCAATGATGAATCTCATGTTGATAAACGATAGAGGAATGAGTTATTTCACATAAGAGTTGTATCTAAACATACTAAGATAGATACACTATTTGATGAGGGTTCCCAAGTAAACTTAATATCTAAAGCACTTGTCAAGAAAATGGGTCTTGAAACAAAACCACATCTGAAGCCATATCCTCTTGGTTGGGTATGTGACAAAGAAAAGCTTAATGTCACCAAACATTGTAGGATCAGATTTGCTATTGCTTCAAAATTGATTGATGGAGTTGATTTGGATGTTGTACGACTTGATATATGTGGCATAGTGTTGGGAAGCCCTTATCTTTATGATATAAAAGTAGTCTTCATTTGACATGAGAATAGATACCACCTCACTAAGGGGGGAGTGGAATATATTGTTAGATCTCACAGCATGAGGGTAAATACAACACTTGTTAGTGCAGTGAAAATGAAAAGACTCATAAACACTAATAAGACATATGTACTCATGGTCATCAGAGAGAAATATGTCAAGACATCTGATGCTTTCCAATGGTGCGATCCATCTCATAAAAATGAATTAGTTGATATTGTTTCTAAGTATAATGATATTTTTCAGGAACCAGATGGATTACCTCCTAAGAGGGAAATCCAACATGAGATACATCTTCAGCAGGATTCCCCTATGCCTAATGTAGGAATGTACAGGATGTCAGCTGTGGAGATGACAAATATCAATAAGCATGTACAGGGCTTATTGGATCAAGGGGTCATCAAGGCCAATTCATCTCCTTATGGTTCTCTGATCGTGATGGTGCCAAAGAAGGATGGCACATTGAGAATGTGTGTCAATTACTGAGTATTAAATAAAATCACGGTGAAAAATCGATACCCTCTTCCTCGCATAAATTATTTGATTGATCAATTAAAGAATGTTGTCTACTTCACTGAGTTGGATTTGCATAGTGGAGATCATCAAATTAGAGTCGCAGAATAGGATTCATGGAAAACTTCCTTTAAAACCAAACATGGTTTGTTTGAGTGGTTGGTTATGATGTTTGGACTTTGTAATGCTCCAAAAACTTTCATGTGTGTGATGAATGATGTATTCAAGACTTTCATAGATGAATTTTTGATTGTATATTTAGATGACATTCTTCTTCTTAGCGGGACATGGGGTGAGAATGTGGGGCATGTAAAGCAAACATTGGATACTCTACAAAGGGAAAAGTTGTATGTAAAATTTTCTAAATGTGAATTTGGAAAAACTTCACTTGTATACTTAGTTCATATTGTAGGAGGGGGACAATTGAAGATTGACCCTTCCAAAATTGATGTAATTGTAAATTGCCCTGAACCAAAAAGTGTAACTGAAGTTCAAACATTCTTAGCTGCAATCCAGTATTGGAGGCGATTCATTCCTGACTTCTTCTTCATAGCAACTCCTCTGCATGCCTTAACCAGTGTGAAGAACACTTTTCAGTGGGAAGGAAAGAAACAAAAACTTTCAACACATTGAAGGGAATGATCAGTACCGCACTAGTATTAGCACTGTCGAACCTCCAACAACATTTTTAGATCGAGACAGATGCCAGCGGATACACCATGGGTGGAGTACTAATGCAATATCATAAGCCTATCTTGTACCACTCTGAAACTTTTAACTAGATTGTTGTTAACTATCCTACATATGATAAAGAGTTGTATTCATTAGTCCAGAGTGTAAAGAAATGGAAGAAATACTTGTTAGGGAAGGAAACCATTATACATACATATCACCAACCTTTATGTTGGTCACTATAATTGTTTATTAATTAAAACAATCAAGTGTTCCATAAATTGTCAACCCAGGGAAGTCTGTTTATTTCAAAGACAATCACACACTATATATGCTCAATCTCAAATGCAATCCAAAGTTGTAGTAAAAGTTATAATAATCACACCTTGCTTTGAACAGACTGAAGTTCTACTTTGAATTACAGTAAAATCAATCTTTCTATTGCAAAATTCAAGATTCAAAGGAAAATAATTATTATAAGAATCCTGGATTACATTAAGAAACAACAACCTAGGAAAAATGAACTTTTCAGCAAACTGCAAAAGAAAGGACTAACTATTCTGTAACAGAGAACATGACTCTATTCCCTAAAGTAGGAATCTTCAGCACCTATCTCTGACTATCACACTTTCATAAACTCATTCTGCAAACAGAATTATCAATCAAAATGATCAACAATTACCTAGGAATGAATTGTATGAAAACGATGCAACAATCAGTTGAAACAAAATTTTAACAAGGCATGAATAAAAACAATAATTAACACACTACAGAAACTAATGGGTGAATCTTGTGAGGAAGGTGGGCCCTCTCCTTCTCACAAGATTCCCCATAAATGAAAGGCGACTAAGAAGAAATGCTCAAGTTGATCTTTTATTCATCTATCCAATGTAACAAGTTACAATATCAAAAGTTAACACGCTCCTTCTCTGTAATTCCCTTCTAGCTAAGCCTTCCGTAATAATCCCCCCTCTAATGTTGATTTCTACTTCCATTGAAAGAGGAGAATCCTCTTAATACAATTAAGCATAAGATTACATGTGTACATACAAATCCTATTCTTGATCTAATCTTCTATGCTGGAATAGGATATTCTGATCTTCATTAGAAAAATGTTGTTACAATGGTTGTAATGGTGTTGCCTTTGAGATACAACTATTGTGGCCAGTGTCACAACTCCTCTAATTATCTTTTCTTGTTACTACTGTATGGAAATATTGTTTCAGCATCACAAATCACAGACTGTTTCAGCAACGAGATTTGCGTATTGTTTAACTGTTTCAGCATCGCAAATCACAGACTGTTTCAGCAATGGGATTTGCGTATTGTTTAATTGTTTCAGCAACGTGGTCTTCATGCAGCAATGATATATTAACTGCAGTCTTGAAACTATTTTAGCAACTATATATTTCTAATTAATGGCTAAGTATGAAAGTAATGTAAAATTACATGTAAAACAAATTAAACATATAGCAAAGAGAAGAAATGTTATATACCTTTGGAAAAATAGATTAAGGTGATAATGTAGGCTTAAATATGAGTAGGAAAATGATGTAATGATAGAAAAAAGTATGAGCAAAAAGGTACATTATAGGGTCCTAACACCTTACAATATCTTCAAGCTCAGACCAAATTGCAACAATCTCGACACTATAGGTGGATGGGTTTTCTACAACGGTTTCACTTGGTAATGAAGTAAAACAATGGTACAAGTGACAAGGTAGCTGATATGCTTTCTTACCTCTTATTGCTACTTCGATTATTTTGAATAATGCTTCTTTATCTCATGATTGCTATATAGAACAATATGCCATCGATGAATATTTTAAAGAAGTATATACAAAGCTAACCCTTGGTGCACATGTAGATAAATATTATCTGCAAGGAAAGTTACTTTACCATCTTAGAAAGCTATGTATTCCTACAAGTGAACGAGTCCATTTAATACGTGAAGCTCATACTTCTCTTGTGTCTGGGCATTTTGGGGTAGGAAAAAATATGGCTCATTTACAAAGGTTTTGTTACTGACCTCAAATAAAAACAATTGTAACTAAATATGTAAAGGAGTGTGTGATGTTTTCTACTTGTAAGCCCACTAATAGAAAACTGGGGCTATACTTACCACTTCTTATTCCATACCATCCATGGGAAAGTATATCCGTGGATTTTGTAGGGGGTTTAACCATGACCAAAGGGGGTCATGATTATTTGTATGTTGTAGTGGATACATTCAGCAAGATGCGTATCTTGATGTCGTGTAAAAAGAAGATCACTATTGGGAAGACTGCTAACCTCTTCTTTCAACATGTTTGGGTTCACTTTGGATTACCCACATCTATTGTCTTGGATCGAGATTCTCAATTCCTTGGGGACTTTTGGACTAGCTTGTGGAGAATTATGAACACCAAATTGAAGAGGAGCACTGCTTTCCATCGACAAACCAACGGAAAGACAGAGGTGGTAAACCAAACAATGGTATTTTTTCTTCAAGGCTACTGCAACAAGCATCCCAAGGTATGGGATGAATAGATACCCTATGTAAAACATGTGTACAACCGAGATTTACATTCCTCCACTCAGATTTCACCTTTTGAGATATGTTTTGGGTACCTACCAAAGGTTCCTTTGGACTTGATGTACGGGAGAGATTTCGATGTTAATTAAGATCAAATAGAGGATAGAGCCCACAAACTCATTCAAAGGATTTAACATATACACCAGGTAGTGAGGGAACAGTTGGAGAAAATTCAAGCACAATATAAATATCGGCATGACAAGCACAAGGTTGATCATTAGTTCTAGGTTGGAGACTGGGTATGGCTTCACATCAACAAGGAGATATTGAAGGGTGAAGGCAAGAAACGCAAACCCATTCGTTATGGAGCCTTCACTATCTTGTAGAAAAGAGGTACCAATGCTTTTCGTTTGTATCTTCCACCTTATATGCATATTTACTCAGTTGTGAATGTTGAGAACTTGAAAAATTTTGAGCCTCCCATGGTCATGGATCAAGATGAGGAAGTTGTAATTCCATGAGTTGATGAGTTTGCACCTGAGCACTTGGATGAGCTACAGGAATATATCATCCTCGATAGGATGACAAGGACTTCACATAGGGGTGATGTTGATTATCTCCGAGTTGTCTTAAAAGGAACCCATCCAAGCAAAGAAAAGTGGATCGAGAAGGACAAAGTGAGGGGACTCTTCCCTCACTTACCAGTTGATTGATGAAATATTTTGGTGGTCCAAAAAGCTCTTAGTGGGAAGGCATGATCCAAAAGAGATCCAGAGAAGGATAAAAATAACTCAGAACTCTCAGAGGCAGCTTAGAATGCTCAGAATGACTCTAATAGACAGAGAAGGGGAACAAAATCAAAATTCTTGAAAATCAGTGAAAATGGCATGATCGAGAAGAGCGCGTCGCAATATTTCTAACGACAAAAACAGTTTGTCAAACAGAGTTATGGTTTGAAAGATATTTGCGGTCAAAGTTGCTGCCAAACGGGGCCAGTGAGTAGGGAACACATCATCATCCGTATTAATGACATTAGTAGCTGATGTGACAAGGTGATGTCATCTTACAGGATTTTGATGTCATCATGCCACATGGCAGTACCATAGGATTCCATGTGTCACCTGCTGGTGGAAGTTTCATGGGTCCATATAGACCAATAGAAAAGTGCCATGTGGCACCCCTAGGAGATGGCACGTGCAACCACCCAGGGAGCACCACATGGCACCACCTAGGGAGAGGCACGCGTCAGTACAATAGTGACAGGGAAATCCACGCCATCATACAGGCGACGTATCAGCAGGCGCCATGTGGCTCAATCATCGAGCAATACGTGGCATCCCACGAATACCCAATGTTGGAGCATAAATGATTTTAGCTTTAAAAAAAGAAAAAAAAATGGTAGGTCTACCAAATTTGGTGAACCACCCAATTTTGTATAATCGTTGGCAGAGCTTTTAGCGGGTGGATAAATGTAGTGGAGGACAAAAAATACAATATATATATTAACCAACTGTTAAAAATGGAGTCTGGCGGGTTTGACCCCAGAACCTCTGCCTAGTACAACACCTTCATAACTCTACCCTAACCAACACACCAATGGGTGTTCCTTGGTATATTTTCCATTGCCATTATTTAAAAAGTGAAAATCTACCTAGAGCCAAGAGGAGGCACAACTTTACTGTATGATCACAGGCACAGATTTCGAGGCGAAGACTGTCATAATTGTAGGTGCAGAGGGCATGAAAAGCGAGATAGAATTCCTCTTGGGCCTGGGAGTTCCACAGTCGGATCAAAGCATGTTGGCCATCCTTTTTGGGTAATTCGACGCCATGAATCCAATGGTGATGTTTGTTTTCTGATCTGAGAATTATTTATGTAGCTTGATTTCATAATGAGGTATATTCATGTATTTGTCAAATTCTTTTGTTGAGTTAATGAAAGAGCCTGCTCATTTGAGAGAAGGACCGAGAGAGGTAGTCCACCAGGGACCGTTATCAATATTTTGTGTTTAGATATGATGCTTATGTCTCTTCATTTTTAATTTTTCACTTCTTTAATCGTGCACTTTAAATTATGCTCATTTAATACAATTCTTTATAAGTCATGATGAAAAGATCCTCGATCATTGATTCTATGTGTTTTGACCAGTGATTCTCATGCTTTTGGTTTTGGATGCCTCTATTTATTTCTTCCCTATTTGCTTGGCTTCTAACCATCCTTCATTTCCTCTTTTCCTCATGACTTACAACCAACTTCCATTTCCTCTTCTCCTCTTGCTTACAATGAACATACATTTCCTGTGAACCAGCATTGATGGCCTGCAACGAGCGTGCATTTCCTGTGAACCAACGTTGATGGAGAAACAAGCACAAGGTCACCACTGACATCATTCTGACTAGAAGCTAAAGTGGTACATGGCCTTCAAAAATAATTTAACATTACAGATTCTATTCATTATTCACGTTTTAAGACTTTTATCACTTAACAATGTTAATAGCTCCTAAAATTCATTTGAATAAATACAAGGATGCAGGATAAAGTTTCTAAAACTCGCAAGGATTTGTTTGTAGCTATTTGTGTTCTCCAGGTTTGCTACTTGCATCACCAATCAAGCTGCGCTTGATGTCAATCAAATTTTTCTTATCCTCATTTTATGGTTAATCTAATTTTTGTTTTCTCCCCATTTTCTGTTGCATCACAAATGAATATTAGTCTTATCAAACTTAATTTATCTATTTTTTTAAGAAAATACACAAATGCACATTATTAAAACTATATCTAATATTAATAAAATTCATTAAATAAAATAAATCTTATTGTGAATCTTTTTTCTCAAAAAATAAATAAAATAACATTGTTATCAAAACATTGACTTGTATTTTCTTAAACCACATTTAACATTAACAAAATTCAAAAAATAAAATAAATCTTAATGTGTGTTCTTTTTCTTAAAAAAGGAAAAAATAACACAATTATAAAAAAATAAAAAAAAAATCTTATTGTGAATCTTTAAAAAGAAAAAGAAAACACTGTTATCAAAACAATGACCTGTATTTTCTTAAACCACATTTAACATTAACAAAATTCAGAAAATAAAACAAAGCGTAATGTGTGCTCTTTTTCTTAAAAAGGAAAAAAATAACACTGTTATCAAAACATTGACCTGTATTTTCTTAGTAGATATGTAAATTTTCAGATATGAGGAATTTCTGAAGATGACAATAAATGTAGCACTACTTCTACCTTTATTTGCAATTAAAATTGAAGTGAAAGAAGTAACACGGTTTTCAAAACATTGACCTGTATTTTCTTAGTAGATATGTAAATTTTCAGATATGAAGAATTTCTGAACATTACAATAAATTTAACACTACTTCTACCTTTATTTGCAATTAAAATTGAAGAGAAAGAAGTAACACAGTTTTTTATTTGCAATTAAAATTGAATTAAAATTGAAGAGAAAGAAGTAACACAGTTTTCAAAACATTGACCTGTATTTTCTTAGTAGATATGTAAAGTTTCAGATATGAGGAATTTCTGAGCATGACAATAAATGTAACACTACTTCTACCTTTATTTGCAATTAAAATTGTTATTCATAACACAATCTGAACATAGAAAACGATATACAAAACCATGCTATACCATTTTACATATTTCAAACACTGAGAAAAAATTCAACAATAACATAAAACAACTTTAAGAACTCGCTAGATGTATAAAAACTCCATGCCCAAGAAAATTATTCTTTTACGAAAATAATTTTATAGATTACAAAGCTCTCTATCTCAACATCAGAGTGGGTAGGTAAAGAGTTTTAGGTCCTATTTTTTTTAATAGATTTTTAACAGGGGGTACGTAAAGAGTTTTAAGTCCTATTTTGTGTATATGGAAAGAATTATAGTGGGTAGGCCCCTCGGTATGTATTTCTAGTTACGTTTTAATTTGGTGAAAAGAAAGAGATTCATTAAGTCAGAGCACTCGAGTACTTATTGACGATGGAGTTAATCAATTCTGAACTGCGAGAAAGGGAATTAATATAGGATCGATTTAAGTAGTAGGTCGAATCCATTCTATTGTCCCTGTGGATCCAAAAAACCTTAACCTCTTTCTCAAGGGAAACAAGTTTGCATTCTATAACACTTTTATTAAATCGACCTATAGCTGAGGGTCTCTATGTATTAGAGCTAAAGCTAAAAGATGTGTTTTCTCTTATTCGTCCCTGCCCAATCTGAGTGGTAGAAATGGGGACACCATCACACAAGATTTCTACATTGGAAAGTCATCTATGAAACCATTGTATAGTAAACCCTGCCCTGGATTGGTTGGAGATATTCAGGTTCCCCTCTTGACTTGCATCGTATTTATCATGTCTTGGTGCTAGCATTACCGTCAATTGATTTATTTTGAAACAGTGTGTGCTCTGAACCTGCGACTGTGTGTTTTATCGCACTCTTGCTATCCTCACATAACACAAATTTTGTAAACAAACTGCTGTCAAATACAAGATGCTTCTCTGTGAAAAGCCCCTGATCCTCTTGGAATTCTTTCCACGATGCCAAGCAAACCATGCCAATAAAACCACTTTACAATACATGACACTTCTCTGTGTACAACCCATGATCCTCTTGGCTTGGCTTCCACGACTCCAAGACAAGGCATGGTTTAACGTGGGTTTTGTTTTCCTAACTTGCATGGTTTAAAGTGGGTTCTCTTTCCTTAACTTGGCACTTTAGCATATCACACATCCCCTGCATGCAAAGTACGTGGTGCTTTCTAGTAGACTTGGTCCTCCGTCCGTGTCTCCCTCCACCTGTACTTCTGAAATATCACACTTTTCAATAAAATAATCTATTTAAAATATTGAAAACCGCCAAAACATGTGGGTAGAAAAAATATTCATATCACACTTTTTGAATAAAAGAATCCGTTTGAAACACTAGAGACACCCAAATCACGTGAGTGGAAAAAATGTTCTGGTTAATAATACTAGCACAGTCACATAATTATGGCTAATGGACGTTGAAAGGTATATTTAATTTACTAGTGTATGGCATGTTAAGGAAAAACAATCATCAGAGGTCATCAATAGTAAGTATAGTAAGTCAATAAAAAAATCGAAAAAGTATCAAAATATCGGAATAAATGGTAAGGCCACAATAACTTATAACAATCAAATAACTTATACAGCAATTTAGTTTGTAGCTTGGTAGCGATCTTAAAAATCGTTTTAAAAATTTGTTTTCTGCGATCAACAAAAACACAGACATTTAAATAATGAATTCAAGAGATAAGTGACAACACTAAACAGTGTCGAGAACATATAAACTGAACAGTAAAACAAATATAAAATGAGCAAAGCCGGAGAAATAAATTACAAGTTTATGCAGTCAAAGAGGCCGGCAAAGTAGTCCCGTTGTTCGAATTACTCAGTAGCCAGATTGTTTAGTATAGAAGTGTCCCGACCGGTTTTTCCACTGGTAAGCCTTTAGGTGGTATGCCTTTACCGTATTACAATTGATAAGTTGGCTATGGAAATATCCAGGAGACCACGCATGCGCGGGCGTCAGATGGATTGCAGGGCTGTCCATTTTTTAAAACTTTTTTCGTTCAAGGGTTTCCTCTCACAGCCTCCACTGAGTTTTCGCGTTTTATATATGCTTTACTGTATATTATTATGAGAAGCTTTAAAGGGTTGGCAAGTTAATTTGCAGTCCCCCGTGCAGCAGCCACACACTTAGTAAATGTTGGTTTAAGAGTGTAACGTGCCACCAAGCCCTTAGGGTAAAATAAAGTGAAGCACTTCCACTTACTTTAGTAAAAAATTTATAAGCCCTAAAAAAACTTAAATTTATTTAATATTTGTTAATTATTTAGAAGTGGTAATCAGTTAGTCATCATAGTAAATTTTAAATATGATTAAGTAAAAGTTAAAAAATAAACATGTAAACTGATGTTTTTATAATAGCTAGGAAGTTAGTGATTGAAATCACAACCATTGATTTATTGGGAGACAACCATTGATTTATTGAGACGACTAAGAATATTCCATCAACTGCTATGAAGTTATGAAATTATTAACAATAACCTCACGCCAAACAATTTTTTCTTATTTCCCAAATTGTTTCACCATTTACTGTACAATGGGCCCTCGTCATCTCATATATTTGAACAAAATTACCCTTAAACACATTAGATGAATGTACCACAGGTTTGTCTAGTTCAACATGGACATAGATCAAACCAGTAGACGACCAATATGCCAAATAGAATTATGGGCGGATTGGAAAGTTGTTCGCAATACGATATTCGTCAATGTCTTCTTCATTTCTAATATACGTATGGCAATATTTGATCCTCAAACATAGTAATTTCATTACACCATCTCGGACAACATTTTTCCCAATAGTTTTGGACAACAATTACATTTCCAGATTTAGAATCCATGTCTTATTCATTTCCTATATATATATATGTATAGCAATATTCGACCCTGAAACATAATAATTTCATAATTCCCCAAAGGTTGTGGACATCACTTACATTCCCAGATTTATCCTGCATTCCTTTTTGATTTCCTATTATGTGGCACTATTCGATCATCAAACATAATAATGTCTTACAATCGGAAGAAGTGGGATAAGCTATGCCAACTGTTAGAAAGGCTTATAATTAAAATGTGATAGTTTATCTATGTTTATCTAATCTTGGTTTAGTTTGTTAATTTATAAGGAGTTTTATTTTTCCTTTAATAGTTGTCCTCTAGTTTGTTTTTTCTTCAAAAATTACGGTGATGTAAATAGGCCATTCTTGGCTTATAAGGAACTAATGTTTGGAGTAATCACTAGCTTCCCTTGAGTCATGGAAAGCTGTTGATGTTAGTGTTTATGATTTATATACACAATATGATGACATCCATTATATAGTGGCAATAAAGGTCATTAGCGTTGTGCTTTTAATGATGGAAATAAACTATTCACTATAAGATATCAATACAAAATGATTTCTACATACAAATACAAACACAAAATGCAAAAGCAGTAAAAGGATTAGAAAATAAACTCGTGCTCATGATTTCATATGGAAGTTCAACCAACTTCAGTCTATCTCGATCCCTTGCACTCATTGTTGTAGAATCTTGCTTCCCTGGGCTTAAAGAGTGTCTACATTCGGGTATGTTATCTGCGCACTCCTTGTAGTCAAATTGGTCGAGGACCCATCCTTGGAACATGTAAAAGATGCATGGCACCTCGAGCAGCGAGTGAGAACAACTAACAATTATATTGACAAGTTGCATTCACCAATTATACTGACACGCTAATTTAACATGAGTTTATATTAAATAATTTATACTGACACGCTAATTTAACATTGTTTACTTTACTAACTGCTGAAGCACCCTATATTCCATACAATAAATTTAGATCGACAATGGTTGGTATGCATTGAGCCATGCGTATTAGCCATGTTCACCTTTTTCACAAAGTTTTTTTACACTATTTTGACTTAAGGCACCCTTAAATTTCACTCCATGCACAATAACTAATTGGCAGGGACTTGCTGCCCTTTCAGCTACACTTGTTTTATTTTCTAATAGTGTTGTTGAATGTTCATTAGCTTTATGCTTAAGAGTTTCAGTAAATGGAATTATAAGAATGAACCATTTTAGATTGGAAAAAAGATCATTCCTAATATATTGATAAAATAGACTAATTAACATTAATATTATAATTAATATTTATTTACTATATTATAAATAATATAATTTTATATTTAGGAGGTTTAATAAATGATTTTTGAAAATGAACCATTTTAAATGAAAAAGAGATAATTCCTAATATATTGATGTAATAGACTAATTAACACTAATACTCTAATTAATATTTATTTACTACATTATAAATAACATTAGAAAATAAATTCAAATACAAAAATAATATAATTTCCTCTCTTTGTTTTAATAAAATTTTTGAAAGTGAAATAAATAATTAAATCATAGTTATCTTATTTAAAACAAAATTTTATGTATTAGTAAGAAATATCAATAATGATTTAAAAATTATTTATATTATTAAAATGTATAAGAAATATCAATAATAAAAATGAGCTATTTAAATCATTTACAAGTTTTCATGGTGCATTTTCATTAGGCCTTTTTCACACCGAGACATTTTCATGGAGGCATTTTCATCCCTAATCTAATAGTTCGATCTACTCCTCTCAAGACAAGACGTAACAATGTAACCCATATAGTTTTTGTAAATGGACATAACTATTAGATGCATATAGAGAAGAGAGAGAATCCAAAATTAAAATATAATTAGAAGTAGTGTTTGATAATAAATTTAGATCTTTTGAAGACAATATTATAAACAAATGGACAATAACAATAAATGGAGATTAGATTACAAGAAATGGAAAACAAAGCAATGAAAAGAAACAATCATCCCAAGAAGGTGAGGTCAATAATCTAGAAACTATTAATCACACGAACAAGATTAAAAAAATAGAAGAAAAACTAAATACCAATTTGGGCCGAATAGTTTGGAAGGTAAATTGGGAAGCAAACACAACAAAGCAGAAATCAATAAGGTTATAGAGTTACACATAAAAAATACCCTTGAACATCATAATTTTGGTTTAAAAGAGGAGAAAGATGAGGACATTCTAGCACTAGTAAATGAAGAACTATAAAATAAATTACAAATTGAAACAACTTGTCTTGTAGAAATAAAAATAATTGAACATAAACATACTATAAAGATAGGTTAATTCACATCAAGGTAAACTCTAATGAACACAAATATAGGTTAATTTACATAAGGTAAACTCTAATGAACATAAATATAGCCTATTCAATTAAAATTTGTGTTTAAAAGGGTCATTGAAAACTTCATTCAATAAGATCAATATGAATTAATGAAGGAAGTTCAAAAGGTAAAAGAAGCCACGAATGATGGAAAATGAGCATTAATTGGGAGTACAAAATCTATTATTAGGGATAGAGCTCAAAAAGATAATAATAAACAAGAATTTGGGATATTTTTTATCCTCTCTTGGAACTCTCATGGATTTCCATGGAGAAAGGGCCTATGTTTAGTTTTATCTTTAAAAAAATTGATATTACATTTCTTGTTGAAAGTTGGGAACATGGAAAATATAAGGTCCCTAACATAGAATTATTTTTCTTGCATTTAGTATGGAGCAAGGCATATCTTGTTACATAAAAAGAAACATTTTTTATCACATTAGCCTTCACAATAAACACCCTTTCAATTAGTACATGTGGAGAGATTTCAGATATTAATTCTAAGAAGATTCATATATGAATATGTTATTTTACACCTATTAATTCTACCTTTAATAAGAAAATCAATTTATATAAAAAAAAATCTTTACAATGGATTACAATTGGATATTTATAGTTTGAAAAATGAAGGCACTATCCTCTTACTAGAAAACATTAATGCTAGAACAATAAATAATCAAGTATTATTTTAAAAAATGATTCTAACCATAATCCTTTATGGATAGATGAGGTCCTTGTTTTTTCTATCAAGTACAAAAGAAAATCTAAAGACTTGGCTCAGAATTTGTTTGTTACCAAACTAATCAAGATCTACAGTTCTCAAGATCCAAAAATTTGCAATGGTCTAATGACGTGGCCGAAATCCAAAAAAATAATCATATTCATGTGCTTGGAAGCAATGTCATATTTGGTAACCCCCTACAAAGATAAAAAACAATGTTTGACATCTTAACTGACCCTAATACTGAATCTAATCATATATGTTAACCCTAACTCTAAACTTTGTCATGCAAAAAAACCCCTTTGAAGAGAGTTTTGATAATCGGGTGAGTGCACGAAGTTGGTGGACGAAAAGGTGGCAAGCGGGTCAGTAGGAACACACACTCACATGAACTCATGCACATTCTCAGGAACGTGCACGCATTTGTAACCCTATAGGTTTGGAATTTCTTGAACCTCCACTCATCCTTCCATGTAGATTTAGTGGGAGGAACGGGCACACATTCCTAAGAACGTGCACACATTCCTAAGAATCCGTGTGCATTACTAAGAACGCATGCGCATTCCTCTGCTAAACTTTTTTAAAGGGCTGGGAGCATGATTTGTGCTCATTCCCACAAATCCCTCTGGCATTTTTACTCTCATTGAGCAAATAGAGAGGATCAACAAGGTGAGGATCTTGCCACTGTGTCCCAGTCTAGCCAGGTATGTTTAATTTCTTATATTTTTCTCTCAATTTAGTCATTTTCAATTTAGTCTTTTGCTCCCAAGAATCTAAATTAAAGAAATTTCTAGTTTTCTATTATAATTTAAAAAATAACATAATTTACATGTGATGGATTAATAAATTGCAGTATATATAATAAAATGGAAGCAAGAGACAGTGTAATCTGCTCAAAAGAAAACCAGGGAGAGTAAAACCTCAACCTACCACAACCACCCAATGTAAACAATAAAATTTATGACGAGTTGGTCATATTAAGAACCCTCGGGGAAAAATTAAGGGACACTAGAGAGCCTAGCAAAGTCTCCCTGACCACTTCTTTGGAGATCATTCTGAAGTCCATTGCAAGTGCCCAAGGGAAATTCACCCTCATTTCTGATTATAGGGTAAGAATGTATGAGTACTATAACACTAGTTTAGATAGAAACCAAGGGATCCTACAAATGAAAAATAACTACCATCAACCAAGAAATGCCTCTCCATTGACTGGTGCATCCATCCCTGGATTAGTCAAAACTAGATGGATAGGTGGTATATGGTTTTTTATAAACCTCCCTGCAATAACAGAGAGGTGCCCTTACATTTTCTGATAAAATTATGGGTTGAGTTTATTTTAGGTAAGTATGTCAACTACTTTGACATGGGTGACTTCCATGGGGTGGGTCGAGGGTCCACACAGGACTGAGAGCATGCTAGGCACAATCCCATGTTAGGTCCTCGTACCCCTAGGTGAAGGTCTAAGCCCCCTAGCCAACATCCTCCTATTTTAGATATCTTGCAACAAGTATAACTAGCCATTTCATCATTGACTCATAGCCTAGTGCAACACAATAAATGTTTTTCACTATATCATCAAGATGTGGCTTCCAATGACATTGATAGAGGGGTTGGAGCTTGAGCATGCAAAACAAAGTATAGTGAGGAGAGGGCACATGGACATAATAGTTGATGTGAACCTCAAAGATGATAGAGCTGCGCGAAAACATGTTATGGGCCTATAGAGCCCAATGGACACCATAGATTCATGGAGGAGATTACTATCTTAACCCTTTCTATGTTCTTCAACGCTATATATTTATTTTGTATTCTTTGTATTGATATATATTTTTTATTGTATGTTTTTTGTAGTTGTTACATTCGAGTCGTATACTCTTTACGTCGATGGATGCATCAGTGCTTATCCCCGCCACTTATTCAACAATAGAAGATTTCTTCTCATTGGGAGCACCCGAAACAAAGGTATGTGTAACATTTAATAAATTCACCATCATCATTTATTTATTTGATGGAATATTCAAAATTTTAATGTTCTTCTATTTCTTCAGGATTTGGGACTAGGAGATGTCAAGGAATGTACATATGGGATGGAAAAGTCATCTGCATCACAGGTACCATGTGTGTAGTTAAATATCATATAAGTCTCAAATTTGTTGTGTTTATGTTTTTGAATTTTACTATTTTCTACTAATAGTTCAATATTATTAATATGTATGGAGACTACAAAAATATTTTCTAGATATAGTACTACTGCTCTCCTTGGGAATCTAGGCCTTGATTCTGGGTTACCTTTATCCAAGCCTAGGGATTTGCAATTACTTCTACATTTTGTGGTGGTCTATCACATCCAACCCCCACCATTTCTCTTATCGCACTCATCCTCATTGGATTCACATGCAGACTACCCATATGCACCACCTCTTCCATCTACAATGGATGTACCTGTATTCCACCCAACCCCACCACCATTTCCATGGGCCCCATCCACCGAGGCTGCCACAAAAGAGGTTTCCATTTGCCAATGAATCTCCATCGAAGCCCAAGATATTCACGGTCAGATAATGTGTTGATGATATTTTTTTATGTATCATGAATTTGATTTTACGCATATTTTTTTAATTTTCTTCACTTGATCCTTGTAACTAATACAAGGTGACATCACAAAGATATTGGGGTCACAGAGGAGGGTAATGTTGATTAAGATTGGTTTTCATTGATGTCAACCCTTGAGGAAAGACCCGTAGCAAAAAGGTTTGGGTAATGGACCCAATAGTGTTTGATGTAAATATGACTCATTATTTTTTTTTCATGGTTGATAAGAAGTAAATATGGATGAATTCCAAAGTGGTCCCCTTATGGTGAAAGATCTCACAGGAAGATGCTTTGTGGAGTAAGAGAATCCATGCTTAATTGTGGAATAATGAGATGAAGGAAAGTGAATTTGTCAGGGAAAATATCCTAGATGGATAGTTCTTGTCATGTCATTTCCAGTGGTATGTGGAACGTCGCATAATTCCTCATGGTTAGAGAGTTATGGCCATGAGAAGTTGGAAACCCCAAGTTTGTTTGATGGGTAACAATATGAGTTATGATATATTTTCAGATAATACTATTCTCTATGGATAATACATGTCATGTCATTTCTGGTGGTATGTAAAACGTCACATAACTCCTCACGGTTTGAGAGTTATGGCCTTACAAAGTTGGAGGACCCTCATATGTCATCTAGAAGCCCCAAAAGGTCAAAGTAATCAAAAAGTGGTTTAAGAGTTTTTAAAAGGTAAATAATAAAGTGAAGTGATGAGTGTCTTATAATTCAAAGTGAATAAAAAATAAATTATTTCAATAATAATTTTAATGGAGAAATTAGAAGTGGATCCAACCCTAATATAAGGAAAGTGGGGCCAAGTGACTTAGAAGATGTTTTTAAAGAAACTACTTGGAGAGTATAAATAAGAGGCAAGGATCTCTCATTTGAATCACACTTGAGCATATTGAATATCTATAGGTGTCTGAAGTATAAAAATGATATCTAAGCCACAATTCTGAGGAAAGTGAAGAAAAGAAGGCCGAAATGCAAGGAAGGATAAATTCTTTTGATGGTGCTTTCTAAGGTAT
This sequence comes from Picea mariana, assembly GCA_032191745.1. NCBI lineage: Eukaryota > Viridiplantae > Streptophyta > Pinopsida > Pinales > Pinaceae > Picea > Picea mariana. Next base: position 2,876 of record JASDQU010739277.1, on the reverse strand, counting down.
GTTATTTTCAGGTCATCTCACCATTTTTACTATAAATTTTTTTCTATAATGATTCAAATCCTGAAATTTATATGAAAGTGAGAAAACATATCCAAGTTTTTTTGGTTAAAAATTTATCTTGTGGGTCATTGTATTTTGGGAGTTACACTCTGTGGAAAATAGGGTTTGTGGCCAATCCTGAAACTAGTCAAAATCAGGTGTTTCGGGTAAAAACATCATAACTTATTCATAACAGATCCAAATTCAGTGAGACTAAATTTTTTGGCTAGGGTACAGTCTACAGTATGTTGTCTAATAGTTTCAGATAATTTCATCAAATATTTTGTGTGGGGAGCACTCTACAAGATCGCTCTCTAGAATAAGACAAAATTCAGCAAGGTATGCCATTTTTTCTATAACTCCTTTTTTGAGAGGTTCCAAGTAGTTCCACTTGGAGGAATTGTATAAAACACACTGAATAACATTGTGTATCAGTTTCAGATCTTTATACATTACAGGTTCAAAGTTATGATTACTTCAAGTTAGTGTTGTTGACTAATCCAAAACTAGGCATGTGAGACTAAAGAAAAGTTTGATGAAAATGCTAGTCTCTTGTTTTTAAAGTTAAGGAAGGTTTGTAGGAATGTGATCATATGAACCAGGTCTATTACAGAGCTACAAAGCATATTTGGATGATAAAATTGATGAGGGATTTTGGTTGTGGCACATGTTGAGTACATGGTTGAGACAAGTAGTTGATGAGTTGACACGTGAAGTGTATAGTTGATGATGTTGGTACATATTGATGATTCATAGTTGATGAGTGGTTGACACATGATTGGAACATACTTGGTACATGGTTGGATGCACTTGTTTATGGTACATGTTGATTATAGGTTGGTTCATGGTTGATGCACTTGTTTATGGTACATGTTGATTACAGGTTGATGCATGGTTGATGCATGGTTCAGATTTATTTGTAAATGTTTACAACGATATATCTCACAGTGATAGTGTGACGGTGGTTCCATCATTCTACTTTTACTTCAAGGTGGAAGGATGAGGCAAGGACAGGTGGTTATAGCCACCTTCCAGTTGTAGCCAGAGAACATTGGGGGTTGTAGCCTCCTTTTGGTTGTAGCCAGAGATTTGGGGAGTTGGAGCTTCCCTCAGGTTGTAGCCTGAGAAAATAGGGGCTTGAAGCCTCCTTCTAGTTGCAGCTAGAAAACAAAGGAAGTTGGTGCTTCCAATGAATGTAATTCTTCGAGACATATAAGAAAAAACATTCTGTGGTTTTCTCCCGATTTGGGTTTCCACGTAAAATACTGGTGTACTTTGTATGTGTGTGATTGTTTATTTATTACTTCTCATTATTGGATAATAATTCTACATTGATATAACATTTGAAGAAAAATGATTATAATCACGTTATTATTGATTCACCCCCCTTCTCAGTAATCCAACAGGTAACACCTTCACGACTGACAGTAGCATATGAAGTGAGTTGTCTTAGGTTAAATTACAAAGTATCAATTTTTATGTCTATTAATCCATTGAGGAAAATGACTTATAACAATGTTTTGTCTTTGTCTAGTCTCCATAGTGTCAAAGCAAACCCATGCCTAGAACTACTCGAGGTGCTTCCTCAAGTAAGATAATAAAGATAGATTTTTAGGATGCTCCTGAGGGTGGTGAGGGTGGAAGCGGTCAATGATTGACCAACTATTGTCATTTTGTATCTAGGCCACCATATGGATGATTTTTATGTTAGGTCCCTTGTTGTCACTTTGTATATTGAGCATGAGGTGCCATTTTGTAAAAAAAGTATAATTTAGATGATGTTGAATACACGCACACACATATACATTTCATGTCACATTTTTCTATGAATCTCATTGTTTCTTCATTTTATGTTGATGAATATATGAATTTAAAGGTCTTTAAATTTCAAAGTGTGAGAATTTTATGTGTATTAATCCCTTGATTTTTTTCTAAAGTGATTATAAATACTTGCATTACACATTAACAAATATCTTATGGTGGAAAATATTGCTAAGTGTTAAATACATAAGAAATTAATAGTTCGCAAGTAGCATTGCTTGCTAATCAACCATGTATCTCTACATCATCGATAGAACATTCATTTTAAATTATTTGCATGAATGTTGTGCATATCAATATTCTAATTCACAACCAACAATATGAACTACCTCTTGAATTATCTCCACCTAAATCCAATGACAATCCACCATCAAATAATGGTCACTTGAAAATACTGTGACCTAAAAAATGGCATATTATAATACTAACATAGTTACCAACTTAATGAGAACTGTGACCTCAAAACGATAACTCTAGCCTTTAAAACCCATATTTTTGCATAAAAAACATGAAAATCAATCCCCAAATCAAAAAGTGGTACTATCGGTAGCACCATTTTTTGTAACCGGGTCAAAATTACAACTTTTTTCAAGAATGGGATTAAATGATCAAATGGCTTCTCAAATAAACAACCCTGAAATCAAAAAGTGTTCCTATCGGTAGCACCAATTTTTGTAACTAGGGTAAAATTACATTTTTTTTCAAACATGGGCTTAAAGGATAAAATGGTTGATGAAAAAAACTCTAAAATCAACCCCCAAATCAAAACGTGGTGCTAACGATAGCACCAATTTTTCTGATCGGGTCAAAATTACAATTTTTTTCCAACATGGCCTTAAAACATAAAATAGCTGCTTAAAAAAACCTTAAAATCATCACCTAAATAAAAACATGATACTACCTAGAGAAAAATGTTTTTTCTAAACATTAAAATTACGACTAATTATGACATAATTCAAATTGTGGCCTTGACAACAAATCCGTACACAAATAAAAAACCCAAAATTTGATCTTAA